>JAEHOC010000131.1:0-94007 GCA_016834605.1 Chlamydomonas incerta | reverse complement strand
GCACTGCCGTTCACGCCCCGCGCCAGGTAAGAGCAGGCCGGGGGATCGCTTTGCTACCGGGCAATGCGGGATAGGGCTCGCATGCACACGCACTGCCGTTCACGCCCCGCGCCAGGTAAGAGCAGGCCGGGGGAACGCTTTGGCTAACGGGCAAAATGCGGGAAGGCTCGCATGCACACGCACTGCCGTTCACGCCCCGCGCCAGGTAAAGCAGGCCTGGGGAACGCTTTGGCTAACGGGCGAAATGCGGGGTAGGGCTCGAATGCACACGCACTGCCGTTCACGCCCCGCGCCAGATAAGAGCAGGCCGGGGGAACGCTTGGCTAACGGGCAAATGCAGGGTAGGGCTCGAATGCACACGCACTGCCGTTCACGCCCCGCGCCAGGTAAGAGCAGGCCGGGGGATCGCTTTGGCTGCCGGGCAAATCAGGGTAGGGCTCGCATGCACACGCACTGCCGTTCACGCCCCGCGCCAGATAAGAGCAGGCCGGGGGATCGCTTGGCTAACGGGCGAAATGCGGGGTAGGGCTCGCATGCACACGCACTGCCGTTCACGCCCCGCGCCAGGTAAGAGCAGGCCGGGGATCGCTTTGGCTGCCGGGCGAAATGCGGGATACTCGCATGCACACGCACTGCCGTTCACGCCCCGCGCCAGGTAAGAGCAGGCCGGGGGATCGCTTTGGCTTACGGGCGAAATGCGGGTAGGGCTCGAATGCACACGCACTGCCGTTCACGCCCCCGCCCAGGTAAGAGCAGGCCAGGGGATCGCTTTGGCTAACGGGCAAAATGCGGGATAGGGCTCGCATGCACATGCACTGCCGTTCACGCCCCGCGCCAGGTAAGAGCAGGCCGGGGGATCGCTTTGGCTTACGGGCGAAATGCGGGATAGGGCTCGCATGCACACGCACTGCCGTTCACGCCCCGCGCCAGTAAGAGCAGGCCGGGGGATCGCTTTGGCTGCGGGCAAAATGCGGGATAGGGCTCGCATGCACACGCACTGCCGTTCACGCCCCGCGCCAGTAAGAGCATGCCGGGGATCGCTTTGGCTGCGGGCGAAATGCGGGAGGGCTCGCATGCATGCACACACTGCCGTTCACGCCCCGCGCCAGGTAAGAGCAGGCCGGGGGAACGCTTTGGCTTACGGGCAAATGCGGGATAGGGCTCGCATGCACATGCACTGCCGTTCACGCCCCGCGCCAGGTAAGAGCAGGCCGGGGAACGCTTTGGCTGCGGGCAAAATGCAGGGTAGGGCTCGAATGCACATGCACTGCCGTTCACGCCCCGCGCCAGGTAAGAGCAGGCCGGGGGATCGCTTTGGCTTACGGGCAAATGCGGGTAGGGCTCGAATGCACATGCACTGCCGTTCACGCCCCGCGCCAGATAAGAGCAGGCCGGGGGATCGCTTTGGCTAACGGGCAAAATGCAGGATAGGGCTCGCATGCACACGCACTGCCGTTCACGCCCCGCGCCAGGTAAGAGCAGGCCTGACGAACGCTTTGGCTAACGAACAAAATGCGGGTGAAGGCTCGCATGCACACGCACTGCCGTTCACGCCCCGCGCCAGTTAAGAGCAGGCCTGAGGAACGCTTTGGCTAACGGGCGAAATGTGGGGTAGGGCTCGAATGCACATGCACTGCCGTTCACGCCCCGCGCCAGATAAGAGCAGGCCGGGGGATCGGGTTGGCTAACGGGCGAAATGCGGGATAGGGCTCGCATGCACATGCACTGCCGTTCACGCCCCGCACCAGGTAAGAAGCAGGCCGGGGGATCGGGTTGGCTAACGGGCGAAATGCGGGATAGGGCTCGCATGCACACGCACTGCCGTTAACGCCCGCGCCAGGTAAGAGCAGGCCGGGGGATCGGGTTGGCTAACGGGAAAAATGCAGGGTAGGGCTCGAATGCACGTGCACTGCCGTTCACGCGCCGCGTTAGGTAAGACAAGGCCGGGGGATCGCTTTGGCTAACGGGAAAATGCGGTGAAGACTCGCATGCACGTTTACTGCCGTTCACGCCCCGCGCCAGGTAAGAGCAGGACGGGGGATCGCTTTGGCTGCCGGGCGAAATGCGGGATAGGGCTCGAATGCACACGCACTGCCGTTCACGCCCCGCGCCAGGTAAGAGCAGGCCGGGGGATCGCTTTGGGCTGCCGGGCGAAATGGGGATAGGGCTCGAATGCACACGCACTGCCGTTCACGCCCCGCGCCAGGTAAGAGCAGGCCGGGGGATCGGGTTGGCTAACGGGCAAAATGCGGGATAGGGCTCGCATGCACATGCACTGCCGTTCACGCCCCACGCCAGGTAAGAGCTGGCCGGGGTATCGCTTTTGGCTGCCGGGCGAAATGCGGATAGGGCTCGCATGCACACGCACTGCCGTTCACGCACCGCCCCCAGGTAAGAGCAGGCCGGGGGATCGGGTTGGCTGCCGGGCGAAATGCGGTGAAGACTCGCATGCACACGCACTGCCGTTCACCGCCCCGCGCCCAGGTAAGAGCAGGCCGGGGGATCGGGTTGGCTAACGGGCAAAATTCGGGATAGGGCTCGCATGCACATGCACTGCCGTTCACGCCCCACGCCAGGTAAGAGCAGGCGGGGGATCGCTTTTGGCTGCCGGGCGAAATGCGGTGAAGACTCGCATGCACGTTCACTGCCGTTCACGCCCCGCGCCAGGTAAGAGCAGGCCGGGGGATCGCTTTGGCTGCCGGGCGAAATGCGGGATAGGGCTCGCATTGCACACCGCACTGCCGTTCACGCCCCGCGCCAGGTAAGAGCTGGCCGGGGGAACGCTTGGCTTACGGGCAGAATGCAGGGTAGGGCTCGAATGCACATGCACTGCCGTTCACGCCCCGCGCCAGGTAAGAGCAGCCGGGGGATCGCTTGGCTGCCGGGCAAAATTCAGGGTAGGGCTCGAATGCTAACATGCACTGCCGTTCACGCCCCGCGCCAGATAAGAGCAGGCCGGGGGATCGCGTTGGCTGCCGGGCGAAATGCGGGGTAGGGCTCGCATGCACATGCACTGCCGTTCACGCCCCGCACCAGGTAAGAAGCAGGCCGGGGGATCGGGTTGGCTAACGGGCGAAATGCGGGATAGGGCTCGCATGCACACGCACTGCCGTTAACGCCCCGCGCCAGGTAAGAGCAGGCCGGGGGATCGGGTTGGCTAACGGGAAAAATGCAGGGTAGGGCTCGAATGCACGTGCACTGCCGTTTCACGCGCCGCGTTTAGGTTAAGACAAGCCGGGGGATCGCTTTGGCTAACGGGAAAATGCGGTGAAGACTCGCATGCACGTTTACTGCCGTTCACGCCCGCGCCAGGTAAGAGCAGGACGGGGGATCGCTTGGCTGCCGGGCGAAATGCGGGATAGGGCTCGAATGCACACGCACTGCCGTTCACGCCCCGCGCCAGGTAAGAGCAGGCCGGGGGATCGGGTTGGCTAACGGGCAAAATGCGGGATAGGGCTCGCATGCACATGCACTGCCGTCACGCCCCACGCCAGGTAAGAGCAGGCCGGGGGATCGCGTAGGCTTACGGGCGAAATGCGGGGATAGGGCTCGCATGCACACGCACTGCCGTTCACGCCCCGCCCCAGGTAAGAGCTGGCCGGGGGATCGCTTTGGCTGCCGGGCGAAATGCGGTGAAGACTCGCATGCAACACGCACTGCCGTTCACGCCCCGCGCCAGGTAAGAGCAGGCCGGGGGATCGGGTTGGCTAACGGGCAAAATGCGGGATAGGGCACGCATGCACATGCACTGCCGTTCACGCCCCACGCCAGGTAACAGCAGGCCGGGGGATCGCTTTGGCTGCCGGGCGAAATGCGGTGAAGACTCGCATGCACGTTCACTGCCGTTCACGCCCCGCGCCAGGTAAGAGCAGGCCGGGGGATCGCTTTGGCTGCCGGGCGAAATGCGGGATAGGGCTCGCATGCACACGCACTGCCGTTCACGCCCCGCGCCAGGTAAGAGCTGGCCGGGGGAACGCTTTGGCTTACGGGCAGAATGCAGGGTAGGGCTCGAATGCACATGCACTGCCGTTCACGCCCCGCGCCAGGTAAGAGCAGGCCGGGGGATCGCTTGGCTGCCGGGCAAAATTCAGGGTAGGGCTCGAATGCACATGCACTGCCGTTCACTGCCCCGCGCCAGATAAGAGCAGGGCCGGGGGGATCGCGTTGGCTGCCGGGCGAAATGCGGGGGTAGGGCCTCGCATGCACGTTCACTGCCGTTCACGCCCCGCGCCAGGTAAGAGCAGGCCGGGGGATCGCTTTGGCTGCCGGGCGAAATGCGGGGTAGGGCTCGCATGCACGTTCACTGCCGTTCACGCCCCGCGCCAGGTAAGAGCAGGCCGGGGGATCGCTTTGGCTGCCGGGCGAAATGCGGGATAGGGCGTCGAATGCACACGCACTGCCGTTCACGCCCCGCGCCAGGTAAGAGCAGGACGGGGGATCGCTTTGGCTGCCGGGCGAAATGCGGGATAGGGAGCTCGAATGCACACGCACTGCCGTTCACGCCCCGCGCCAGGTAAGAGCAGGCCGGGGGATCGGGTTGGCTAACGGGCAAAATGCGGGATAGGGCTCGCATGCACATGCACTGCCGTTCACGCCCCACACCAGGTAGAGCAGGCCGGGGGATCGCGTAGGCTTACGGCGAAATGCGGGATAGGGCTCGCATGCACACGCACTGCCGTTCACGCCCCGCCCCAGGTAAGAGCTGGCCGGGGATCGCTTTGGCTGCCGGGCGAAATGCGGTGAAGACTCGCATGCACACGCACTGCCGTTCACGCCCCGCGCCAGGTAAGAGCAGGCCTGACGAACGCTTTGGCTAACGAACAAAATGCGGTGAAGGCTCGCATGCACACGCACTGCCGTTCACGCCCCGCGCCAGGTAAGAGCAGGCCTGAGGAACGCTTTGGCTAACGGGCGAAATGTGGGGTAGGGCTCGAAATGCACATGCACTGCCGTTCACGCCCCGCGCCAGATAAGAGCAGGCCGGGGGAACGCGTTGGCTAACGGGCAAAATGCAGGGTAGGGCTCGAATGCACATGCACTGCCGTTCACGCCCCGCGCCAGGTAAGAGCAGGCCGGGGGATCGCTTTGGCTGCCGGGCAAAATTCAGGGTAGGGCTCGAATGCACATGCACTGCCGTTCACGCCCCGCGCCAGATAAGAGCAGGCCGGGGGATCGCGTTGGCTGCCGGGCGAAATGTGGGGTAGGGCTCGCATGCACACGCACTCCCGTTCACGCCCCGCGCCAGGTAAGGTCAGGCCTGACGAACGCTTTGGCTAACGAACAAAATGCGGTGAAGGCTCGCATGCACACGCACTGCCGTTCACGCCCCGCGCCAGGTAAGAGCAGGCATGAGGAACGCTTTGGCTAACGGGCGAAATGTGGGGTAGGGCTCGAATGCACATGCACTGCCGTTCACGCCCCGCGCCAGATAAGAGCAGGCCGGGGGGGAACGCGTTGGCTAACGGGCAAAATGCAGGGTAGGGCTCGAATGCACATGCACTGCCGTTCACGCCCCGCGCCAGGTAAGAGCAGGCCGGGGGATCGCTTTGGCTGCCGGGCAAAATTCAGGGTAGGGCTCGAATGCACATGCACTGCCGTTCACGCCCCGCGCCAGGTAAGAGCAGGCCGGGGGATCACGTTGGCTGCCGGGCGAAATGCGGGGTAGGGCTCGCATGCACGTTCACTGCCGTTCACGCCCCGCGCCAGGTAAGAGCAGGCCGGGGGATCGCTTTGGCTGCCGGGCGAAATGCGGTGAAGACTCGCATGCACGTTTACTGCCGTTCACGCCCCGCGCCAGGTAAGAGCAGGACGGGGGATCGGGTTGGCTAACGGGCGAAATGCGGGATAGGGCTCGAATGCACACGCACTGCCGTTCACGCCCCGCGCCAGGTAAGAGCAGGCCGGGGGATCGGGTTGGCTAACGGGCAAAATGCGGGATAGGGCTCGCATGCACATGCACTGCCGTTCACGCCCCACGCCAGGTAAGAGCAGGCCGGGGGATCGCGTAGGCTTACGGGCGAAATGCGGGATAGGGCTCGAATGCACACGCACTGCCGTTCACGCCCCGCGCCAGGTAAGAGCAGGCCGGGGGATCGGGTTGGCTAACGGGCAAAATGCGGGATAGGGCTCGCATGCACATGCACTGCCGTTCACGCCCCACGCCAGGTAAGAGCAGGCCGGGGGATCGCTTTGGCTGCCGGGCGAAATGCGGTGAAGACTCGCATGCATGTTTACTGCCGTTCACGCCCCGCGCCAGGTAAGAGCAGGACGGGGGAACGCTTTGGCTGCCGGGCAAAATGCGGGATAGGGCTCGCATGCACACGCACTGCCGTTCACGCCCCGCGCCAGGTAAGAGCAGGCCGGGGGAACGCTTTGGCTTACGGGCAGAATGCAGGGTAGGGCTCGAATGCACATGCACTGCCGTTCACGCCCCGCGCCAGGTAAGAGCAGGCCGGGGGATCGCTTTGGCTGCCGGGCAAAATTCAGGGTAGGGCTCGAATGCACATGCACTGCCGTTCACGCCCCGCGCCAGATAAGAGCAGGCCGGGGGATCGCGTTGGCTGCCGGGCAAAATTCAGGATAGGGCTCGCATGCACACGCACTGCCGTTCACGCCCCGCGCCAGGTAAGGTCAGGCCTGACGAACGCTTTGGCTAACGAACAAAATGCGGTGAAGGCTCGCATGCACACGCACTGCCGTTCACGCCCCGCGCCAGGTAAGAGCAGGCCTGAGGAACGCTTTGGCTAACGGGCGAAATGTGGGGTAGGGCTCGAATGCACATGCACTGCCGTTCACGCCCCGCGCCAGATAAGAGCAGGCCGGGGGAACGCGTTGGCTAACGGGCAAAATGCAGGGTAGGGCTCGAATGCACATGCACTGCCGTTCACGCCCCGCGCCAGGTAAGAGCAGGCCGGGGGATCGCTTTGGCTGCCGGGCAAAATTCAGGGTAGGGCTCGAATGCACATGCACTGCCGTTCACGCCCCGCGCCAGATAAGAGCAGGCCGGGGGATCGCGTTGGCTGCCGGGCGAAATGCGGGATAGGGCTCGCATGCACGTTCACTGCCGTTCACGCCCCGCGCCAGGTAAGAGCAGGCCGGGGGATCGCTTTGGCTGCCGGGCGAAATGCGGTGAAGACTCGCATGCACGTTTACTGCCGTTCACGCCCCGCGCCAGGTAAGAGCAGGACGGGGGATCGCTTTGGCTGCCGGGCGAAATGCGGGATAGGGCTCGAATGCACACGCACTGCCGTTCACGCCCCGCGCCAGGTAAGAGCAGGCCGGGGGATCGGGTTGGCTAACGGGCAAAATGCGGGATAGGGCTCGCATGCACATGCACTGCCGTTCACGCCCCACGCCAGGTAAGAGCTGGCCGGGGGATCGCTTTGGCTGCCGGGCGAAATGCGGGATAGGGCTCGCATGCACACGCACTGCCGTTCACGCCCCGCCCCAGGTAAGAGCTGGCCGGGGGATCGCTTTGGCTGCCGGGCGAAATGCGGTGAAGACTCGCATGCACACGCACTGCCGTTCACGCCCCGCGCCAGGTAAGAGCAGGCCGGGGGATCGGGTTGGCTAACGGGCAAAAATGCGGGATAGGGCTCGCATGCACATGCACTGCCGTTCACGCCCCACGCCAGGTAAGAGCAGGCCGGGGGATCGCTTTGGCTGCCGGGCGAAATGCGGTGAAGACTCGCATGCACGTTTACTGCCGTTCACGCCCCGCGCCAGGTAAAAGCAGGACGGGGGAACGCTTTGGCTGCCGGGCAAAATGCGGGATAGGGCTCGCATGCACACGCACTGCCGTTCACGCCCCGCGCCAGGTAAGAGCTGGCCGGGGGAACGCTTTGGCTTACGGGCAGAATGCAGGGTAGGGCTCGAATGCACATGCACTGCGTTCACGCCCCGCGCCAGGTAAGAGCAGGCCGGGGGATCGCTTTGGCTGCCGGGCAAAATTCAGGGTAGGGCTCGAATGCACATGCACTGCCGTTCACGCCCCGCGCCAGATAAGAGCAGGCCGGGGGATCGCGTTGGCTGCCGGGCGAAATGCGGGGTAGGGCTCGCATGCACGTTCACTGCCGTTCACGCCCCGCGCCAGGTAAGAGCAGGCCGGGGGATCGCTTTGGCTGCCGGGCGAAATGCGGTGAAGACTCGCATGCACGTTTACTACTGCCGTTCACGCCCCGCGCCAGGTAAGAGCAGGACGGGGGATCGCTTTGGCTGCCGGGCGAAATGCGGGATAGGGCTCGAATGCACACGCACTGCCGTTCACGCCCCGCGCCAGGTAAGAGCAGGCCGGGGGATCGGGTTGGCTAACGGGCAAAATGCGGGATAGGGCTCGCATGCACATGCACTGCCGTTCACGCCCCACGCCAGGTAAGAGCAGGCCGGGGGATCGCGTAGGCTTACGGGCGAAATGCGGGATAGGGCTCGCATGCACACGCACTGCCGTTCACGCCCCGCCCCAGGTAAGAGCTGGCCGGGGGATCGCTTTGGCTGCCGGGCGAAATGCGGTGAAGACTCGCATGCACACGCACTGCCGTTCACGCCCCGCGCCAGGTAAGAGCAGGCCGGGGGATCGGGTTGGCTAACGGGCAAAATGCGGGATAGGGCTCGCATGCACATGCACTGCCGTTCACGCCCCACGCCAGGTAAGAGCAGGCCGGGGGATCGCTTTGGCTGCCGGGCGAAATGCGGTGAAGACTCGCATGCACGTTTACTGCCGTTCACGCCCCGCGCCAGGTAGGAGCAGGACGGGGGAACGCTTTGGCTGCCGGGCAAAATGCGGGATAGGGCTCGCATGCACACGCACTGCCGTTCACGCCCCGCGCCAGGTAAGAGCTGGCCGGGGGAACGCTTTGGCTTACGGGCAAAATGCGGGATAGGGCTCGCATGCACATGCACTGTCGTTCACGCCCCGCGCCAGATAAGAGCAGGCCGGGGGATCGCGTTGGCTGCCGGGCGAAATGCGGGGTAGGGCTCGCATGCACGTTCACTGCCGTTCACGCCCCGCGCCAGGTAAGAGCAGGCCGGGGGATCGCTTTGGCTGCCGGGCGAAATGCGGGATAGGGCTCGCATGCACGTTCACTGCCGTTCACGCCCCGCGCCAGGTAAGAGCAGGCCGGGGGATCGCTTTGGCTGCCGGGCGAAATGCGGGATAGGGCTCGAATGCACACGCACTGCCGTTCACGCCCCGCGCCAGGTAAGAGCAGGACGGGGGATCGCTTTGGCTGCCGGGCGAAATGCGGGATAGGGCTCGAATGCACACGCACTGCCGTTCACGCCCCGCGCCAGGTAAGAGCAGGCCGGGGGATCGGGTTGGCTAACGGGCAAAATGCGGGATAGGGCTCGCATGCACATGCACTGCCGTTCACGCCCCACGCCAGGTAAGAGCAGGCCGGGGGATCGCGTAGGCTTACGGGCGAAATGCGGGATAGGGCTCGCATGCACACGCACTGCCGTTCACGCCCCGCCCCAGGTAAGAGCTGGCCGGGGGATCGCTTTGGCTGCCGGGCGAAATGCGGTGAAGACTCGCATGCACACGCACTGCCGTTCACGCCCCGCGCCAGGTAAGAGCAGGCCTGACGAACGCTTTGGCTAACGAACAAAATGCGGTGAAGGCTCGCATGCACACGCACTGCCGTTCACGCCCCGCGCCAGGTAAGAGCAGGCCTGAGGAACGCTTTGGCTAACGGGCGAAATGTGGGGTAGGGCTCGAATGCACATGCACTGCCGTTCACGCCCCGCGCCAGATAAGAGCAGGCCGGGGGAACGCGTTGGCTAACGGGCAAAATGCAGGGTAGGGCTCGAATGCACATGCACTGCCGTTCACGCCCCGCGCCAGGTAAGAGCAGGCCGGGGGATCGCTTTGGCTGCCGGGCAAAATTCAGGGTAGGGCTCGAATGCACATGCACTGCCGTTCACGCCCCGCGCCAGATAAGAGCAGGCCGGGGGATCGCGTTGGCTGCCGGGCGAAATGCGGGGTAGGGCTCGCATGCACGTTCACTGCCGTTCACGCCCCGCGCCAGGTAAGAGCAGGCCGGGGGATCGCTTTGGCTGCCGGGCGAAATGCGGTGAAGACTCGCATGCACGTTTACTGCCGTTCACGCCCCGCGCCAGATAAGAGCAGGCCGGGGGATCGCTTTGGCTGCCGGGCAAAATGCGGGATAGGGCTCGCATGCACACGCACTGCCGTTCACGCCCCGCGCCAGGTAAGAGCTGGCCGGGGGAACGCTTTGGCTTACGGGCAGAATGCAGGGTAGGGCTCGAATGCACATGCACTGCCGTTCACGCCCCGCGCCAGGTAAGAGATGGCCGGGGGATCGCTTTGGCTGCCGGGCAAAATTCAGGGTAGGGCTCGAATGCACATGCACTGCCGTTCACGCCCCGCGCCAGATAAGAGCAGGCCGGGGGATCGCGTTGGCTGCCGGGCGAAATGCGGGGTAGGGCTCGCATGCACGTTCACTGCCGTTCACGCCCCGCGCCAGGTAAGAGCAGGCCGGGGGATCGCTTTGGCTGCCGGGCGAAATGCGGTGAAGACTCGCATGCACGTTTACTGCCGTTCACGCCCCGCGCCAGGTAAGAGCAGGACGGGGGATCGCTTTGGCTGCCGGGCGAAATGCGGGATAGGGCTCGAATGCACACGCACTGCCGTTCACGCCCCGCGCCAGGTAAGAGCAGGCCGGGGGATCGGGTTGGCTAACGGGCAAAATGCGGGATAGGGCTCGCATGCACATGCACTGCCGTTCACGCCCCGCGCCAGATAAGAGCAGGCCGGGGGATCGCGTTGGCTGCCGGGCGAAATGCGGGGTAGGGCTCGAATGCACATGCACTGCCGTTCACGCCCCGCGCCAGATAAGAGCAGGCCGGGGGATCGCGTTGGCTAACGGGCAAAATTCAGGATAGGGCTCGCATGCACACGCACTGCCGTTCACGCCCCGCGCCAGGTAAGGTCAGGCCTGACGAACGCTTTGGCTAACGAACAAAATGCGGTGAAGGCTCGCATGCACACGCACTGCCGTTCACGCCCCGCGCCAGGTAAGAGCAGGCCTGAGGAACGCTTTGGCTAACGGGCAAAATTCAGGGTAGGGCTCGAATGCACATGCACTGCCGTTCACGCCCCGCGCCAGATAAGAGCAGGCCGGGGGAACGCGTTGGCTAACGGGCAAAATGCAGGGTAGGGCTCGCATGCACATGCACTGCCGTTCACGCCCCGCACCAGGTAAGAGCAGGCCGGGGGAACGCTTTGGCTGCCGGGCAAAATGCGGGATAGGGCTCGCATGCACACGCACTGCCGTTCACGCCCCGCGCCAGGTAAGAGCTGGCCGGGGGATCGCGTAGGCTTACGGGCAAAATTCAGGGTAGGGCTCGCATGCACATGCACTGCCGTTCACGCCCCGCGCCAGATAAGAGCAGGCCGGGGGAACGCGTTGGCTAACGGGCAAAATTCAGGATAGGGCTCGCATGCACACGCACTGCCGTTCACGCCCCGCGCCAGGTAAGGTCAGGCCTGAGGAACGCTTTGGCTAACGGGCAAAATGCGGTGAAGGCTCGCATGCACACGCACTGCCGTTCACGCCCCGCGCCAGGTAAGAGCAGGCCTGAGGAACGCTTTGGCTAACGGGCAAAATGCAGGGTAGGGCTCGAATGCACGTGCACTGCCGTTCACGCCCCGCGTTAGGTAAGACAAGGCCGGGGGATCGCTTTGGCTAACGGGCGAAATGCGGGATAGCGCTCGCATGCACACGCACTGCCGTTCACGCCCCGCGCCTGGTAAGGTCAGGCCTGGGGAACGCTTTGGCTGCCGGGCGAAATGCGGGACAGGGCTCGCATGCACATGCACTGCAGTTCAAATGCCGCGCGAGAAAAAGAGCAGGCCGGGGGAACGCTTTGGCTGCCGGGCAAACTGCGGGGTAGGGCTCGCATGCACACGCACTGCCGTTCACGCCCCGCGCGAAAAATATGGCAGGCCTGGGGATCGCTTTGGCTAACGGGCGAAATGCGGGATAGGGCTCGAATGCATACGCACTGCCGTTCACGCCCCGCGCCAGGTAAGAGCAGGACGGGGGATCGCGTTGGCTAACGGGCAAAATGCGGTGAAGGCTCGCATTCACACGCACTGCCGTTCACGCCCCACGCCAGGTAAGAGATGGCCTGGGGATCGCGTTGGCTAACGGGCAAAATGCAGGGTAGGGCTCGCATGCACATGCACTGCCGTTCACGCCCCGCGCCAGGTAAGGGCAGGTCGGGGGATCGCTTTGGCTTACGGGCGAAATGCGGGATAGGGCTCGCATGCACATGCACTGCCGTTCACGCCCCGCGCCAGGTAAGAGCAGGACGGGGGAACGCTTTGGCTGCCGGGCGAAATGCGGGATAGGGCTCGCATGCACACGCACTGCCGTTCACGCGCCACGCTAGGTAAGAGATGGCCTGGGGATCGCTTTGGCTGCCGGGCGAAATGTGGGGTAGGGCTCGAATGCACACGCACTGCGGTTCACGCCCCGCGCCAGGTAAGAGCAGGACGGGGGAACGCTTTGGCTTACGGGCAAAATTCAGGGTAGGGCTCGAATGCACATGCACTGCCGATCACGCCCCGCGCCAGATAAGAGCTGGCCGGGGGATCGCTTTGGCTGCCGGGCGAAATGCGGGATAGGGCTCGCATGCACATGCACTGCCGTTCACGCCCCGCGCCAGGTAAGGGCAGGCTGAGGGATCGCTTTGGCTTACGGGCGAAATGCGGGATAGGGCTCGCATGCACACGCACTGCCGTTCACGCCCCGCGCCAGATAAGAGCTGGCCGGGGAATCGCTTTGGCTGCCGGGCGAAATGCGGTGAAGGCTCGCATGCACACGCACTGCCGTTCACGCCCCGCGCCAGGTAAGAGATGGCCTGGGGATCGCGTTGGCTAACGGGCAAAATGCAGGGTAGGGCTCGCATGCACATGCACTGCCGTTCACGCCCCGCGCCAGGTAAGGGCAGGCCGGGGGATCGCTTTGGCTTACGGGCGAAATGCGGGATAGGGCTCGCATGCACATGCACTGCCGTTCACGCCCCGCGCCAGGTAAGAGCAGGACGGGGGAACGCTTTGGCTGCCGGGCGAAATGCGGGATAGGGCTCGCATGCACACGCACTGCCGTTCACGCGCCACGCTAGGTAAGAGATGGCCTGGGGATCGCTTTGGCTGCCGGGCGAAATGTGGGGTAGGGCTCGAATGCACACGCACTGCGGTTCACGCCCCGCGCCAGGTAAGATCAGGACGGGGGAACGCTTTGGCTTACGGGCAAAATTCAGGGTAGGGCTCGCATGCACACGCACTGCCGTTCACGCGCCACGCTAGGTAAGAGATGGCCTGGGGATCGCTTTGGCTGCCGGGCGAAATGTGGGGTAGGGCTCGAATGCACACGCACTGCGGTTCACGCCCCGCGCCAGGTAAGAGCAGGACGGGGGAACGCTTTGGCTGCCGGGCGAAATGCGGGATAGGGCTCGCATGCACACGCACTGCCGTTCACGCGCCACGCTAGGTAAGAGATGGCCTGGGGATCGCTTTGGCTGCCGGGCGAAATGTGGGGTAGGGCTCGAATGCACACGCACTGCGGTTCACGCCCCGCGCCAGGTAAGAGCAGGACGGGGGAACGCTTTGGCTTACGGGCAAAATTCAGGGTAGGGCTCGAATGCACATGCACTGCCGTTCACGCCCCGCGCCAGATAAGAGCAGGCCGGGGGATCGCTTTGGCTGCCGGGCGAAATGCGGGATAGGGCTCGCATGCACATGCACTGCCGTTCACGCCCCGCGCCAGGTAAGGGCAGGCTGAGGGATCGCGTAGGCTTACGGGCGAAATGCGGGATAGGGCTCGCATGCACACGCACTGCCGTTCACGCCCCGCGCCAGGTAAGAGCTGGCCGGGGGATCGCTTTGGCTGCCGGGCGAAATGCGGGATAGGGCTCGCATGCACATGCACTGCCGTTCACGCCCCGCGCCAGGTAAGAGCTGGCCGGGGGAACGCTTTGGCTTACGGGCAAAATTCAGGGTAGGGCTCGCATGCACATGCACTGCCCTTCACGCCCAGCGCCAGGTAAGAGATGGCCTGGGGATCGCGTAGGCTTACGGGCGAAATGCGGGATAGGGCTCGCATGCACACGCACTGCCGTTCACGCCCCACGCCAGGTAAGAGCAGGCCGGGGGATCGGGTTGGCTAACGGGCGAAATGCGGGATAGGGCTCGCATGCACACGCACTGCCGTTCACGCGCCACGCTAGGTAAGAGATGGCCTGGGGATCGCTTTGGCTGCCGGGCGAAATGTGGGGTAGGGCTCGAATGCACATGCACTGCGGTTCACGCCCCGCGCCAGGTAAGAGCAGGCCGGGGGATCGCTTTGGCTGCCGGGCGAAATGCGGTGAAGACTCGCATGCACATGCACTGCCGTTCACGCCCCGCACCAGGTAAGGTCAGGCCTGATGAACGCTTTGGATAACGGGCAAAATGCGGGATAGGGCTCGCATGCACACGCACTGCCGTTCACGCCCCGCGCCAGGTAAGAGCTGGCCGGGGGATCGCTTTGGCTGCCGGGCGAAATGCGGGATAGGGCTCGCATGCACATGCACTGCCGTTCACGCCCCGCGCCAGATAAGAGCAGGCCGGGGGATCGCGTTGGCTAACGGGCAAAATTCAGGGTAGGGCTCGAATGCACATGCACTGCCGTTCACGCCCCGCGCCAGATAAGAGCTGGCCGGGGGATCGCTTTGGCTGCCGGGCGAAATGCGGGATAGGGCTCGCATGCACATGCACTGCCGTTCACGCCCCGCGCCAGGTAAGGGCAGGCTGAGGGATCGCGTAGGCTTACGGGCGAAATGCGGGATAGGGCTCGCATGCACACGCACTGCCGTTCACGCCCCGCGCCAGGTAAGAGCTGGCCGGGGGATCGCTTTGGCTGCCGGGCGAAATGCGGGATAGGGCTCGAATGCACATGCACTGCCGTTCACGCCCCGCGCCAGATAAGAGCAGGCCGGGGGATCGGGTTGGCTGCCGGGCGAAATGCGGGATAGGGCTCGCATGCACACGCACTGCCGTTCACGCCCCGCGCCAGGTAAGAGCTGGCCGGGGGATCGCTTTGGCTTACGGGCGAAATGCGGGATAGGGCTCGCATGCACACGCACTGCCGTTCACGCCCCGCGCCAGGTAAGAGCTGGCCGGGGGATCGCTTTGGCTGCCGGGCGAAATGCGGGATAGGGCTCGCATGCACATGCACTGCCGTTCACGCCCCGCGCCAGGTAAGGGCAGGCCGGGGGATCGCTTTGGCTTACGGGCGAAATGCGGGATAGGGCTCGCATGCACATGCACTGCCGTTCACGCCCCGCACCAGGTAAGGTTAGGCCTGAGGAACGCTTTGGCTAACGGGCAAAATGCGGGATAGGGCTCGCATGCACACGCACTGCCGTTCACGCCCCGCGCCAGGTAAGAGCTGGCCGGGGGATCGCTTTGGCTTACGGGCAAAATTCAGGGTAGGGCTCGAATGCACATGCACTGCCGTTCACGCCCCGCACCAGGTAAGAAGCAGGCCGGGGGATCGGGTTGGCTAACGGGCGAAATGCGGGATAGGGCTCGCATGCACATGAACTGCCGTTCACGCCCCGCGCCAGGTAAGAGCTGGCCGGGGGAACGCTTTGGCTTACGGGCAAAATTCAGGGTAGGGCTCGAATGCACATGCACTGCCGTTCACGCCCAGCGCCAGGTAAGAGATGGCCTGGGGATCGCGTAGGCTTACGGGCGAAATGCGGGATGGGGCTCGCATGCACACGCACTGCCGTTCAAGCCCAGCGCCAGGTAAGAGCAGGCCGGGGGATCGGGTTGGCTAACGGGCGAAATGCGGGATAGGGCTCGCATGCACACGCACTGCCGTTCACGCGCCACGCTAGGTAAGAGATGGCCTGGGGATCGCTTTGGCTGCCGGGCGAAATGTTGGGTAGGGCTCGAATGCACATGCACTGCGGTTCACGCCCCGCGCCAGGTAAGAGCAGGACGGGGGAACGCTTTGGCTTACGGGCAAAATTCAGGGTAGGGCTCGAATGCACATGCACTGCCGTTCACGCCCCGCGCCAGGTAAGGGCAGGCCGGGGGATCGCTTTGGCTTACGGGCGAAATGCGGGATAGGGCTCGCATGCACATGCACTGCCGTTCACGCCCCGCACCAGGTAAGGTTAGGCCTGAGGAACGCTTTGGCTAACGGGCGAAATGCGGGATAGGGCTCGCATGCACATGAACTGCCGTTCACGCCCCGCGCCAGGTAAGAGCTGGCCGGGGGAACGCTTTGGCTTACGGGCAAAATTCAGGGTAGGGCTCGAATGCACATGCACTGCCGTTCACGCCCAGCGCCAGGTAAGAGATGGCCTGGGGATCGCGTAGGCTTACGGGCGAAATGCGGGATGGGGCTCGCATGCACACGCACTGCCGTTCAAGCCCAGCGCCAGGTAAGAGCAGGCCGGGGGATCGGGTTGGCTAACGGGCGAAATGCGGGATAGGGCTCGCATGCACACGCACTGCCGTTCACGCGCCACGCTAGGTAAGAGATGGCCTGGGGATCGCTTTGGCTGCCGGGCGAAATGTTGGGTAGGGCTCGAATGCACATGCACTGCGGTTCACGCCCCGCGCCAGGTAAGAGCAGGACGGGGGAACGCTTTGGCTTACGGGCAAAATTCAGGGTAGGGCTCGAATGCACATGCACTGCCGTTCACGCCCCGCACCAGGTAAGAAGCAGGCCGGGGGATCGGGTTGGCTAACGGGCGAAATGCGGGATAGGGCTCGCATGCACATGCACTGCCGTTCACGCCCCGCACCAGGTAAGAAGCAGGCCGGGGGATCGGGTTGGCTAACGGGCGAAATGTGGGATAGGGCTCGCATGCACACGCACTGCGGTTCACGCCCCGCGCCAGGTAAGAGCAGGACGGGGGAACGCTTTGGCTTACGGGCAAAATTCAGGGTAGGGCTCGAATGCACATGCACTGCCGTTCACGCCCCGCGCCAGATAAGAGCTGGCCGGGGAATCGCTTTGGCTGCCGGGCGAAATGCGGGATAGGGCTCGCATGCACATGCACTGCCGTTCACGCCCCGCGCCAGGTAAGGGCAGGCTGAGGGATCGCTTTGGCTGCCGGGCGAAATGCGGGATAGGGCTCGCATGCACACGCACTGCCGTTCACGCCCCGCGCCAGGTAAGAGCTGGCCGGGGGATCGCTTTGGCTGCCGGGCGAAATGCGGGATAGGGCTCGAATGCACATGCACTGCCGTTCACGCCCAGCGCCAGATAAGAGCAGGCCGGGGGATCGGGTTGGCTGCCGGGCGAAATGCGGGATAGGGCTCGCATGCACACGCACTGCCGTTCACGCCCCGCGCCAGGTAAGAGCTGGCCGGGGGAACGCTTTGGCTTACGGGCGAAATGCGGGATAGGGCTCGCATGCACATGCACTGCCGTTCACGCCCCGCGCCAGGTAAGGGCAGGCCGGGGAATCGCTTTGGCTGCCGGGCGAAATGCGGGATAGGGCTCGCATGCACATGCACTGCCGTTCACGCCCCGCACCAGGTAAGGTTAGGCCTGAGAAACGCTTTGGCTAACGGGCAAAATGCGGGATAGGGCTCGCATGCACACGCACTGCCGTTCACGCCCCGCGCCAGGTAAGAGCTGGCCGGGGGATCGCTTTGGCTTACGGGCAAAATTCAGGGTAGGGCTCGAATGCACATGCACTGCCGTTCACGCCCCGCACCAGGTAAGAAGCAGGCCGGGGGATCGGGTTGGCTAACGGGCGAAATGCGGGATAGGGCTCGCATGCACATGCACTGCCGTTCACGCCCCGCGCCAGGTAAGGGCAGGCCGGGGGAACGCTTTGGCTTACGGGCAAAATTCAGGGTAGGGCTCGAATGCACATGCACTGCCGTTCACGCCCAGCGCCAGGTAAGAGATGGCCTGGGGATCGCGTAGGCTTACGGGCGAAATGCGGGATAGGGCTCGCATGCACACGCACTGCCGTTCAAGCCCAGCGCCAGGTAAGAGCAGGCCGGGGGATCGGGTTGGCTAACGGGCGAAATGCGGGATAGGGCTCGCATGCACACGCACTGCCGTTCACGCGCCACGCTAGGTAAGAGATGGCCTGGGGATCGCTTTGGCTGCCGGGCGAAATGTGGGGTAGGGCTCGAATGCACATGCACTGCGGTTCACGCCCCGCGCCAGGTAAGAGCAGGACGGGGGAACGCTTTGGCTTACGGGCAAAATTCAGGGTAGGGCTCGAATGCACATGCACTGCCGTTCACGCCCCGCACCAGGTAAGAAGCAGGCCGGGGGATCGGGTTGGCTAACGGGCGAAATGCGGGATAGGGCTCGCATGCACATGCACTGCCGTTCACGCCCCGCACCAGGTAAGAAGCAGGCCGGGGGATCGGGTTGGCTAACGGGCGAAATGCGGGATAGGGCTCGCATGCACACGCACTGCCGTTAACGCCCCGCGCCAGGTAAGAGCAGGCCGGGGGATCGGGTTGGCTAACGGGAAAAATGCAGGGTAGGGCTCGAATGCACGTGCACTGCCGTTCACGCGCCGCGTTAGGTAAGACAAGGCCGGGGGATCGCTTTGGCTAACGGGAAAATGCGGTGAAGGCTCGCATGCACACGCACTGCCGTTCAAGCCCAGCGCCAGGTAAGAGCAGGCCGGGGGAACGCTTTGGCTAACGGGCGAAATGCGGGATAGGGCTCGCATGCACACGCACTGCCGTTCACGCGCCACGCTAGGTAAGAGATGGCCGGGGGATCGCTTTGGCTGCCGGGCGAAATGTGGGGTAGGGCTCGAATGCACATGCACTGCGGTTCACGCCCCGCGCCAGGTAAGAGCAGGACGGGGGAACGCTTTGGCTTACGGGCAAAATTCAGGGTAGGGCTCGAATGCACATGCACTGCCGTTCACGCCCCGCGCCAGATAAGAGCAGGCCGGGGGATCGCTTTGGCTGCCGGGCGAAATGCGGGATAGGGCTCGCATGCACACGCACTGCCGTTCACGCCCCGCGCCAGGTAAGAGCTGGCCGGGGGATCGCTTTGGCTGCCGGGCGAAATGCGGGATAGGGCTCGCATGCACATGCACTGCCGTTCACGCCCCGCGCCAGGTAAGGGCAGGCCGGGGGATCGCTTTGGCTTACGGGCGAAATGCGGGATAGGGCTCGCATGCACATGCACTGCCGTTCACGCCCCGCGCCAGGTAAGAGCAGGACGGGGGAACGCTTTGGCTAACGGGCAAAATGCGGGATAGGGCTCGCATGCACACGCACTGCCGTTCACGCCCCGCGTTAGGTAAGAGATGGCCTGGGGATCGCTTTGGCTGCCGGGCGAAATGTGGGGTAGGGCTCGAATGCACACGCACTGCGGTTCACGCCCCGCGCCAGGTAAGAGCAGGACGGGGGAACGCTTTGGCTTACGGGCAAAATTCAGGGTAGGGCTCGAATGCACATGCACTGCCGTTCACGCCCCGCGCCAGATAAGAGCTGGCCGGGGAATCGCTTTGGCTGCCGGGCGAAATGCGGGATAGGGCTCGCATGCACATGCACTGCCGTTCACGCCCCGCGCCAGGTAAGGGCAGGCTGGGGGATCGCTTTGGCTGCCGGGCGAAATGCGGGATAGGGCTCGCATGCACACGCACTGCCGTTCACGCCCCGCGCCAGGTAAGAGCTGGCCGGGGGATCGCTTTGGCTGCCGGGCGAAATGCGGGATAGGGCTCGAATGCACATGCACTGCCGTTCACGCCCAGCGCCAGATAAGAGCAGGCCGGGGGATCGGGTTGGCTGCCGGGCGAAATGCGGGATAGGGCTCGCATGCACACGCACTGCCGTTCACGCCCCGCGCCAGGTAAGAGCTGGCCGGGGGATCGCTTTGGCTTACGGGCGAAATGCGGGATAGGGCTCGCATGCACATGCACTGCCCTTCACGCCCCGCGCCAGGTAAGGGCAGGCCGGGGGATCGCTTTGGCTTACGGGCGAAATGCGGGATAGGGCTCGCATGCACATGCACTGCCGTTCACGCCCCGCACCAGGTAAGGTTAGGCCTGAGAAACGCTTTGGCTAACGGGCAAAATGCGGGATAGGGCTCGCATGCACATGCACTGCCGTTCACGCCCCGCGCCAGGTAAGAGCTGGCCGGGGGATCGCTTTGGCTTACGGGCAAAATTCAGGGTAGGGCTCGAATGCACATGCACTGCCGTTCACGCCCCGCACCAGGTAAGAAGCAGGCCGGGGGATCGGGTTGGCTAACGGGCGAAATGCGGGATAGGGCTTGCATGCACATGCACTGCCGTTCACGCCCCGCGCCAGGTAAGGGCAGGCCGGGGGAACGCTTTGGCTTACGGGCGAAATGTGGGGTAGGGCTCGAATGCACATGCACTGCGGTTCACGCCCCGCGCCAGGTAAGAGCAGGACGGGGGAACGCTTTGGCTTACGGGCAAAATTCAGGGTAGGGCTCGAATGCACATGCACTGCCGTTCACGCCCCGCACCAGGTAAGAAGCAGGCCGGGGGATCGGGTTGGCTAACGGGCGAAATGCGGGATAGGGCTCGCATGCACATGCACTGCCGTTCACGCCCCGCACCAGGTAAGAGCAGGACGGGGGAACGCTTTGGCTGCCGGGCAAAATGCGGGATAGGGCTCGCATGCACACGCACTGCCGTTAACGCCCCGCGCCAGGTAAGAGCAGGCCGGGGGATCGGGTTGGCTAACGGGAAAAATGCAGGGTAGGGCTCGAATGCACGTGCACTGCCGTTCACGCCCCGCGTTAGGTAAGACAAGGCCGGGGGATCGCTTTGGCTAACGGGAAAATGCGGTGAAGGCTCGCATGCACACGCACTGCCGTTCACGCCCAGCGCCAGGTAAGAGCAGGCCGGGGGATCGGGTTGGCTAACGGGCGAAATGCGGGATAGGGCTCGCATGCACACGCACTGCCGTTCACGCGCCACGCTAGGTAAGAGATGGCCTGGGGATCGCTTTGGCTGCCGGGCGAAATGTGGGGTAGGGCTCGAATGCACATGCACTGCGGTTCACGCCCCGCGCCAGGTAAGAGCAGGACGGGGGAACGCTTTGGCTTACGGGCAAAATTCAGGGTAGGGCTCGAATGCACATGCACTGCCGTTCACGCCCCGCACCAGGTAAGAAGCAGGCCGGGGGATCGGGTTGGCTAACGGGCGAAATGCGGGATAGGGCTCGCATGCACATGCACTGCCGTTCACGCCCCGCACCAGGTAAGAGCAGGACGGGGGAACGCTTTGGCTGCCGGGCAAAATGCGGGATAGGGCTCGCATGCACACGCACTGCCGTTAACGCCCCGCGCCAGGTAAGAGCAGGCCGGGGGATCGGGTTGGCTAACGGGAAAAATGCAGGGTAGGGCTCGAATGCACGTGCACTGCCGTTCACGCCCCGCGTTAGGTAAGACAAGGCCGGGGGATCGCTTTGGCTAACGGGAAAATGCGGTGAAGGCTCGCATGCACACGCACTGCCGTTCAAGCCCAGCGCCAGGTAAGAGCAGGCCGGGGGATCGGGTTGGCTAACGGGCGAAATGCGGGATAGCGCTCGCATGCACACGCACTGCCGTTCACGCGCCACGCTAGGTAAGAGATGGCCTGGGGATCGCTTTGGCTGCCGGGCGAAATGTGGGGTAGGGCTCGCATGCACATGCACTGCGGTTCACGCCCCGCGCCAGGTAAGAGCAGGACGGGGGGAACGCTTTGGCTTACGGGCAAAATTCAGGGTAGGGCTCGAATGCACATGCACTGCCGTTCACGCCCCGCGCCAGATAAGAGCAGGCCGGGGGATCGCTTTGGCTGCCGGGCGAAATGCGGGATAGGGCTCGCATGCACACGCACTGCCGTTCACGCCCCGCGCCAGGTAAGAGCTGGCCGGGGGATCGCTTTGGCTGCCGGGCGAAATGCGGGATAGGGCTCGCATGCACATGCACTGCCGTTCACGCCCCGCGCCAGGTAAGGGCAGGCCGGGGGATCGCTTTGGCTTACGGGCGAAATCCGGGATAGGGCTCGCATGCACACGCACTGCCGTTCACGCCCCGCGCCAGGTAAGAGCTGGCCGGGGGATCGCTTTGGCTGCCGGGCGAAATGCGGGATAGGGCTCGCATGCACATTCACTGCCGTTCACGCCCCGCGCCAGGTAAGAGCTGGCCGGGGGATCGCTTTGGCTGCCGGGCGAAATGCGGGATAGGGCTCGCATGCACACGCACTGCCGTTCACGCGCCACGCTAGGTAAGAGATGGCCTGGGGATCGCTTTGGCTGCCGGGCGAAATGTGGGGTAGGGCTCGAATGCACATGCACTGCGGTTCACGCCCAGCGCCAGGTAAGAGATGGCCTGGGGATCGCGTAGGCTTACGGGCGAAATGCGGGATAGGGCTCGCATGCACACGCACTGCCGTTCACGCGCCACGCTAGGTAAGAGATGGCCTGGGGATCGCTTTGGCTGCCGGGCGAAATGTGGGGTAGGGCTCGAATGCACATGCACTGCGGTTCACGCCCCGCGCCAGGTAAGAGCAGGACGGGGGAACGCTTTGGCTTACGGGCAAAATTCAGGGTAGGGCTCGAATGCACATGCACTGCCGTTCACGCCCCGCGCCAGATAAGAGCAGGCCGGGGGATCGCTTTGGCTGCCGGGCGAAATGCAGGGTAGGGCTCGAATGCACATGCACTGCCGTTCACGCCCCGCACCAGGTAAGAAGCAGGCCGGGGGATCGGGTTGGCTAACGGGCGAAATGCGGGATAGGGCTCGCATGCACATGCACTGCCCTTCACGCCCCGCACCAGGTAAGAGCAGGCCGGGGGAACGCTTTGGCTTACGGGCAAAATTCAGGGTAGGGCTCGAATGCACATGCACTGCCGTTCACGCCCCGCGCCAGATAAGAGCAGGCCTGAGGAACACTTTGGCTAACGGGAAAAATGCAGGGCAGGGCTCGAATGCACGTGCACTGCCGTTCACGCCCCGCGTTAGGTAAGACAAGGCCGGGGGATCGCTTTGGCTAACGGGAAAATGCGGTGAAGGCTCGCATGCACACGCACTGCCGTTCAAGCCCAGCGCCACGTAAGAGCAGGCCGGGGTATCGCTTTGGCTAACGGGCAAAATGCGGTGAAGGCTCGCATGCACATGCACTGCCGTTCACGCCCCGAACCAGGTAAGAGCAGGCCGGGGGATCGGGTTGGCTAACGGGCGAAATGCGGGATAGGGCTCGCATGCACACGCACTGCCGTTCACGCCCCGCGCCTGGTAAGGTCAGGCCTGGGGAACGCTTTGGCTTCTGGGCGAAATGCGGGATAGGGCTCGCATGCACATGCACTGCAGTTCAAATGCCGCGCGAGAAAAAGAGCAGGCCGGGGGAACGCTTTGGCTGCCGGGCAAAATGCGGGGTAGGGCTCGCATGCACACGCACTTCCGTTCACGCCCCGCGCGAAAAATATGGCAGGCCTGGGGATCGCTTTGGCTAACGGGCGAAATGCGGGATAGGGCTCGAATGCATACGCACTGCCGTTCACGCCCCGCGCCAGGTAAGAGCAGGCCGGGGGATCGCGTTGGCTAACGGGCAAAATGCGGTGAAGGCTCGCATGCACACGCACTGCCGTTCACGCCCCACGCCAGGTAAGAGATGGCCTGGGGATCGCTTTGGCTGCCGGCGAAATGCGGTGAAGGCTCGCATGCACACGCACTGCCGTTCAAGCCCAGCGCCACGTAAGAGCAGGCCGGGGTATCGCTTTGGCTAACGGGCAAAATGCGGTGAAGGCTCGCATGCACATGCACTGCCGTTCACGCCCCGAACCAGGTAAGAGCAGGCCGGGGGATCGGGTTGGCTAACGGGCGAAATGCGGGATAGGGCTCGCATGCACACGCACTGCCGTTCACGCCCCGCGCCTGGTAAGGTCAGGCCTGGGGAACGCTTTGGCTTCTGGGCGAAATGCGGGATAGGGCTCGCATGCACATGCACTGCAGTTCAAATGCCGCGCGAGAAAAAGAGCAGGCCGGGGGAACGCTTTGGCTGCCGGGCAAAATGCGGGGTAGGGCTCGCATGCACACGCACTTCCGTTCACGCCCCGCGCGAAAAATATGGCAGGCCTGGGGATCGCTTTGGCTAACGGGCGAAATGCGGGATAGGGCTCGAATGCATACGCACTGCCGTTCACGCCCCGCGCCAGGTAAGAGCAGGCCGGGGGATCGCGTTGGCTAACGGGCAAAATGCGGTGAAGGCTCGCATGCACACGCACTGCCGTTCACGCCCCACGCCAGGTAAGAGATGGCCTGGGGATCGCTTTGGCTGCCGGCGAAATGCGGGATAGGGCTCGCATGCACATGCACTGCCGTTCACGCCTCGCGCCAGGTAAGGGCAGGCCGGGGGATCGCTTTGGCTGCCGGGCGAAATGCGGGATAGGGCTCGCATGCACATGCACTGCCGTTCACGCCCCGCGCCAGGTAAGAGCTGGCCGGGGGATCGCTTTGGCTGCCGGGCGAAATGCGGGATAGGGCTCGCATGCACACGCACTGCCGTTCACGCCCCGCGCCAGGTAAGAGCTGGCCGGGGGATCGCTTTGGCTGCCGGGCGAAATGCGGGATAGGGCTCGCATGCACACGCACTGCCGTTCACGCGCCACGCTAGGTAAGAGATGGCCTGGGGATCGCTTTGGCTGCCGGGCGAAATGTGGGGTAGGGCTCGAATGCACATGCACTGCCGTTCACGCGCCACGCTAGGTAAGAGATGGCCTGGGGATCGCTTTGGCTGCCGGGCGAAATGTGGGGTAGGGCTTGCATGCACATGCACTGCCGTTCACGCCCCGCGCCAGGTAAGAGCAGGACGGGGGAACGCTTTGGCTTACGGGCAAAATTCAGGGTAGGGCTCGAATGCACATGCACTGCCGTTCACGCCCCGCGCCAGATAAGAGCAGGCCGGGGGATCGCTTTGGCTGCCGGGCGAAATGCAGGGTAGGGCTCGAATGCACATGCACTGCCGTTCACGCCCCGCACCAGGTAAGAAGCAGGCCGGGGGATCGGGTTGGCTAACGGGAAAAATGCGGGATAGGGCTCGCATGCACATGCACTGCCCTTCACGCCCCGCACCAGGTAAGAGCAGGCCGGGGGAACGCTTTGGCTTACGGGCAAAATTCAGGGTAGGGCTCGCATGCACACGCACTGCCGTTCAAGCCCAGCGCCAGGTAAGAGCAGGCCGGGGGATCGGGTTGGCTAACGGGCGAAATGCGGGATAGCGCTCGCATGCACACGCACTGCCGTTCACGCGCCACGCTAGGTAAGAGATGGCCTGGGGATCGCTTTGGCTGCCGGGCGAAATGTGGGGTAGGGCTCGCATGCACATGCACTGCGGTTCACTCCCCGCGCCAGGTAAGAGCAGGACGGGGGAACGCTTTGGCTTACGGGCAAAATTCAGGGTAGGGCTCGAATGCACATGCACTGCCGTTCACGCCCCGCGCCAGATAAGAGCAGGCCGGGGGATCGCTTTGGCTGCCGGGCGAAATGCGGGATAGGGCTCGCATGCACACGCACTGCCGTTCACGCCCCGCGCCAGGTAAGAGCTGGCCGGGGGATCGCTTTGGCTGCCGGGCGAAATGCGGGATAGGGCTCGCATGCACATGCACTGCCGTTCACGCCCCGCGCCAGGTAAGGGCAGGCCGGGGGATCGCTTTGGCTTACGGGCGAAATCCGGGATAGGGCTCGCATGCACACGCACTGCCGTTCACGCCCCGCGCCAGGTAAGAGCTGGCCGGGGGATCGCTTTGGCTGCCGGGCGAAATGCGGGATAGGGCTCGCATGCACATGCACTGCCGTTCACGCCCCGCGCCAGGTAAGAGCTGGCCGGGGGAACGCTTTGGCTTACGGGCAAAATGCGGGATAGGGCTCGCATGCACACGCACTGCCGTTCACGCGCCACGCTAGGTAAGAGATGGCCTGGGGATCGCTTTGGCTGCCGGGCGAAATGTGGGGTAGGGCTCGAATGCACATGCACTGCGGTTCACGCCCAGCGCCAGGTAAGAGATGGCCTGGGGATCGCGTAGGCTTACGGGCGAAATGCGGGATAGGGCTCGCATGCACACGCACTGCCGTTCACGCGCCACGCTAGGTAAGAGATGGCCTGGGGATCGCTTTGGCTGCCGGGCGAAATGTGGGGTAGGGCTCGAATGCACATGCACTGCGGTTCACGCCCCGCGCCAGGTAAGAGCAGGACGGGGGAACGCTTTGGCTTACGGGCAAAATTCAGGGTAGGGCTCGAATGCACATGCACTGCCGTTCACGCCCCGCGCCAGATAAGAGCAGGCCGGGGGATCGCTTTGGCTGCCGGGCGAAATGCAGGGTAGGGCTCGAATGCACATGCACTGCCGTTCACGCCCCGCACCAGGTAAGAAGCAGGCCGGGGGATCGGGTTGGCTAACGGGCGAAATGCGGGATAGGGCTCGCATGCACATGCACTGCCCTTCACGCCCCGCACCAGGTAAGAGCAGGCCGGGGGAACGCTTTGGCTTACGGGCAAAATTCAGGGTAGGGCTCGAATGCACATGCACTGCCGTTCACGCCCCGCGCCAGATAAGAGCAGGCCTGAGGAACACTTTGGCTAACGGGAAAAATGCAGGGCAGGGCTCGAATGCACGTGCACTGCCGTTCACGCCCCGCGTTAGGTAAGACAAGGCCGGGGGATCGCTTTGGCTAACGGGAAAATGCGGTGAAGGCTCGCATGCACACGCACTGCCGTTCAAGCCCAGCGCCACGTAAGAGCAGGCCGGGGTATCGCTTTGGCTAACGGGCAAAATGCGGTGAAGGCTCGCATGCACATGCACTGCCGTTCACGCCCCGAACCAGGTAAGAGCAGGCCGGGGGATCGGGTTGGCTAACGGGCGAAATGCGGGATAGGGCTCGCATGCACACGCACTGCCGTTCACGCCCCGCGCCTGGTAAGGTCAGGCCTGGGGAACGCTTTGGCTGCCGGGCGAAATGTGGGGTAGGGCTCGCATGCACATGCACTGCAGTTCAAATGCCGCGCGAGAAAAAGAGCAGGCCGGGGGAACGCTTTGGCTGCCGGGCAAAATGCGGGGTAGGGCTCGCATGCACACGCACTTCCGTTCACGCCCCGCGCGAAAAATATGGCAGGCCTGGGGATCGCTTTGGCTAACGGGCGAAATGCGGGATAGGGCTCGAATGCATACGCACTGCCGTTCACGCCCCGCGCCAGGTAAGAGCAGGCCGGGGGATCGCGTTGGCTAACGGGCAAAATGCGGTGAAGGCTCGCATGCACACGCACTGCCGTTCACGCCCCACGCCAGGTAAGAGATGGCCTGGGGATCGCTTTGGCTGCCGGCGAAATGCGGGATAGGGCTCGCATGCACATGCACTGCCGTTCACGCCTCGCGCCAGGTAAGGGCAGGCCGGGGGATCGCTTTGGCTGCCGGGCGAAATGCGGGATAGGGCTCGCATGCACATGCACTGCCGTTCACGCCCCGCGCCAGGTAAGAGCTGGCCGGGGGATCGCTTTGGCTGCCGGGCGAAATGCGGGATAGGGCTCGCATGCACACGCACTGCCGTTCACGCCCCGCGCCAGGTAAGAGCTGGCCGGGGGATCGCTTTGGCTGCCGGGCGAAATGCGGGATAGGGCTCGCATGCACACGCACTGCCGTTCACGCGCCACGCTAGGTAAGAGATGGCCTGGGGATCGCTTTGGCTGCCGGGCGAAATGTGGGGTAGGGCTCGAATGCACATGCACTGCCGTTCACGCGCCACGCTAGGTAAGAGATGGCCTGGGGATCGCTTTGGCTGCCGGGCGAAATGTGGGGTAGGGCTCGAATGCACATGCACTGCGGTTCACGCCCCGCGCCAGGTAAGAGCAGGACGGGGGAACGCTTTGGCTTACGGGCAAAATTCAGGGTAGGGCTCGAATGCACATGCACTGCCGTTCACGCCCCGCGCCAGATAAGAGCAGGCCGGGGGATCGCTTTGGCTGCCGGGCGAAATGCAGGGTAGGGCTCGAATGCACATGCACTGCCGTTCACGCCCCGCACCAGGTAAGAAGCAGGCCGGGGGATCGGGTTGGCTAACGGGCGAAATGCGGGATAGGGCTCGCATGCACATGCACTGCCCTTCACGCCCCGCACCAGGTAAGAGCAGGCCGGGGGAACGCTTTGGCTTACGGGCAAAATTCAGGGTAGGGCTCGAATGCACATGCACTGCCGTTCACGCCCAGCGCCAGATAAGAGCAGGCCTGAGGAACACTTTGGCTAACGGGAAAAATGCAGGGCAGGGCTCGAATGCACGTGCACTGCCGTTCACGCCCCGCGTTAGGTAAGACAAGGCCGGGGGATCGCTTTGGCTAACGGGAAAATGCGGTGAAGGCTCGCATGCACACGCACTGCCGTTCACGCCCCGCGCCTGGTAAGTTCAGGCCTGGGGAACGCTTTGGCTTCTGGGCGAAATGCGGGATAGGGCTCGCATGCATATGCACTGCAGTTCAAATGCCGCGCGAGAAAAAAAGCAGGCCGGGGGAACGCTTTGGCTGCCGGGCAAAATGCGGGGTAGGGCTCGCATGCACACGCACTTCCGTTCACGCCCCGCGCGAAATATATGGCAGGCCTGGGGATCGCTTTGGCTGCCGGGCGAAATGCGGGATAGGGCTCGCATGCACACGCACTGCCGTTCACGCCCCGCGCCAGGTAAGAGCTGGCCGGGGGATCGCTTTGGCTGCCGGGCGAAATGCGGGATAGGGCTCGCATGCACACGCACTGCCGTTCACGCGCCACGCTAGGTAAGAGATGGCCTGGGGATCGCTTTGGCTGCCGGGCGAAATGTGGGGTAGGGCTCGAATGCACATGCACTGCCGTTCACGCGCCACGCTAGGTAAGAGATGGCCTGGGGATCGCTTTGGCTGCCGGGCGAAATGTGGGGTAGGGCTCGCATGCACATGCACTGCGGTTCACGCCCCGCGCCAGGTAAGAGCAGGACGGGGGAACGCTTTGGCTTACGGGCAAAATTCAGGGTAGGGCTCGAATGCACATGCACTGCCGTTCACGCCCCGCGCCAGATAAGAGCAGGCCGGGGGATCGCTTTGGCTGCCGGGCGAAATGCAGGGTAGGGCTCGAATGCACATGCACTGCCGTTCACGCCCCGCACCAGGTAAGAAGCAGGCCGGGGGATCGGGTTGGCTAACGGGCGAAATGCGGGATAGGGCTCGCATGCACATGCACTGCCCTTCACGCCCCGCACCAGGTAAGAGCAGGCCGGGGGAACGCTTTGGCGTACGGGCAAAATTCAGGGTAGGGCTCGAATGCACATGCACTGCCGTTCACGCCCCGCGCCAGATAAGAGCAGGCCTGAGGAACACTTTGGCTAACGGGAAAAATGCAGGGCAGGGCTCGAATGCACGTGCACTGCCGTTCACGCCCCGCGTTAGGTAAGACAAGGCCGGGGGATCGCTTTGGCTAACGGGAAAATGCGGTGAAGGCTCGCATGCACACGCACTGCCGTTCACGCCCCGCGCCTGGTAAGTTCAGGCCTGGGGAACGCTTTGGCTTCTGGGCGAAATGCGGGATAGGGCTCGCATGCATATGCACTGCAGTTCAAATGCCGCGCGAGAAAAAAAGCAGGCCGGGGGAACGCTTTGGCTGCCGGGCAAAATGCGGGGTAGGGCTCGCATGCACACGCACTTCCGTTCACGCCCCGCGCGAAATATATGGCAGGCCTGGGGATCGCTTTGGCTAACGGGCGAAATGCGGGATAGGGCTCGAATGCATACGCACTGCCGTTCACGCCCCGCGCCAGGTAAGAGCAGGCCGGGGGATCGCGTTGGCTAACGGGCAAAATGCGGTGAAGGCTCGCATGCACACGCACTGCCGTTCACGCCCCACGCCAGGTAAGAGATGGCCTGGGGATCGCTTTGGCTGCCGGCGAAATGCGGGATAGGGCTCGCATGCACATGCACTGCCGTTCACGCCCCGCGCCAGGTAAGAGCTGGCCGGGGGATCGCTTTGGCTGCCGGGCGAAATGCGGGATAGGGCTCGCATGCACATGCACTGCCGTTCACGCCCCGCGCCTGGTAAGAGCTGGCCGGGGGAACGCTTTGGCTTACGGGCAAAATTCAGGGTAGGGCTCGAATGCACATGCACTGCCGTTCACGCCCAGCGCCAGGTAAGAGATGGCCTGGGGATCGCGTAGGCTTACGGGCGAAATGCGGGATAGGGCTCGCATGCACACGCACTGCCGTTCACGCCCCGCACCAGGTAAGAGCTGGCCGGGGGATCGCTTTGGCTGCCGGGCGAAATGCGGGATAGGGCTCGCATGCACATGCACTGCCGTTCACGCCCCGCGCCAGGTAAGAGCTGGCCGGGGGAACGCTTTGGCTTACGGGCAAAATTCAGGGTAGGGCTCGAATGCACATGCACTGCCGTTCACGCCCAGCGCCAGGTAAGAGATGGCCTGGGGATCGCGTAGGCTTACGGGCGAAATGCGGGATAGGGCTCGCATGCACACGCACTGCCGTTCACGCGCCACGCTAGGTAAGAGATGGCCTGGGGATCGCTTTGGCTGCCGGGCGAAATGTGGGGTAGGGCTCGAATGCACATGCACTGCGGTTCACGCCCCGCGCCAGGTAAGAGCAGGACGGGGGAACGCTTTGGCTTACGGGCAAAATTCAGGGTAGGGCTCGAATGCACATGCACTGCCGTTCACGCCCCGCGCCAGATAAGAGCAGGCCGGGGGATCGCTTTGGCTGCCGGGCGAAATGCAGGGTAGGGCTCGAATGCACATGCACTGCCGTTCACGCCCCGCACCAGGTAAGAATCAGGCCGGGGGATCGGGTTGGCTAACGGGCGAAATGCGGGATAGGGCTCGCATGCACATGCACTGCCCTTCACGCCCCGCACCAGGTAAGAGCAGGCCGGGGGAACGCTTTGGCTTACGGGCAAAATTCAGGGTAGGGCTCGAATGCACATGCACTGCCGTTCACGCCCCGCGCCAGATAAGAGCAGGCCTGAGGAACACTTTGGCTAACGGGAAAAATGCAGGGCAGGGCTCGAATGCACGTGCACTGCCGTTCACGCCCCGCGTTAGGTAAGACAAGGCCGGGGGATCGCTTTGGCTAACGGGAAAATGCGGTGAAGGCTCGCATGCACACGCACTGCCGTTCAAGCCCAGCGCCAGGTAAGAGCAGGCCGGGGTATCGCTTTGGCTAACGGGCGAAATGCGGGATAGGGCTCGCATGCACACGCACTGCCGTTCACGCCCCGCGCCAGGTAAGAGCTGGCCGGGGGATCGCTTTGGCTAACGGGCGAAATGCGGGATAGGGCTCGCATGCACACGCACTGCCGTTCACGCCCCGCGCCTGGTAAGGTCAGGCCTGGGGAACGCTTTGGCTTCTGGGCGAAATGCGGGATAGGGCTCGCATGCACATGCACTGCAGTTCAAATGCCGCGCGAGAAAAAGAGCAGGCCGGGGGAACGCTTTGGCTGCCGGGCAAAATGCGGGGTTGGGCTCGCATGCACATGCACTGCCGTTCACGCCCCGCGCCAGGTAAGAGCTGGCCGGGGGATCGCTTTGGCTGCCGGGCGAAATGCGGGATAGGGCTCGCATGCACACGCACTGCCCTTCACGCCCCGCACCAAGTAAGGTCAGGCCTGAGGAACGCTTTGGCTAACGGGCAAAATGCGGTGAAGGCTCGCATGCACACGCACTGCCGTTCACGCCCCGCGCCAGGTAAGAGCTGGCCGGGGGATCGCTTTGGCTGCCGGGCGAAATGCGGGATAGGGCTCGCATGCACATGCACTGCCGTTCACGCCCCGCGCCAGGTAAGGGCAGGCCGGGGGATCGCTTTGGCTTACGGGCGAAATGCGGGATAGGGCTCGCATGCACATGCACTGCCGTTCACGCCCCGCGCCAGGTAAGAGCAGGCCGGGGGATCGCTTTGGCTGCCGGGCGAAATGCGGGATAGGGCTCGCATGCACATGCACTGCCGTTCACGCCCCGCGCCAGGTAAGAGCTGGCCGGGGGAACGCTTTGGCTTACGGGCAAAATTCAGGGTAGGGCTCGAATGCACATGCACTGCCGTTCACGCCCAGCGCCAGGTAAGAGCTGGCCGGGGGATCGCTTTGGCTGCCGGGCGAAATGCGGGATAGGGCTCGCATGCACACGCACTGCCGTTCACGCGCCACGCTAGGTAAGAGATGGCCTGGGGATCGCTTTGGCTGCCGGGCGAAATGTGGGGTAGGGCTCGAATGCACATGCACTGCGGTTCACGCCCCGCGCCAGGTAAGAGCAGGACGGGGGAACGCTTTGGCTTACGGGCAAAATTCAGGGTAGGGCTCGCATGCACACGCACTGCCGTTCACGCCCCGCGCCAGATAAGAGCAGGCCGGGGGATCGCTTTGGCTGCCGGGCGAAATGCAGGGTAGGGCTCGAATGCACATGCACTGCCGTTCACGCCCCGCGCCAGGTAAGAGCTGGCCGGGGGAACGCTTTGGCTTACGGGCAAAATTCAGGGTAGGGCTCGAATGCACATGCACTGCCGTTCACGCCCAGCGCCAGGTAAGAGCTGGCCGGGGGATCGCTTTGGCTGCCGGGCGAAATGCGGGATAGGGCTCGCATGCACACGCACTGCCGTTCACGCGCCACGCTAGGTAAGAGATGGCCTGGGGATCGCTTTGGCTGCCGGGCGAAATGTGGGGTAGGGCTCGAATGCACATGCACTGCGGTTCACGCCCCGCGCCAGGTAAGGGCAGGCCGGGGGATCGCTTTGGCTGCCGGGCGAAATGCGGGATAGGGCTCGCATGCACATGCACTGCCGTTCACGCCCCGCGCCAGGTAAGAGCAGGCCGGGGGATCGCTTTGGCTGCCGGGCGAAATGCGGGATAGGGCTCGCATGCACATGCACTGCCGTTCACGCCCAGCGCCAGGTAAGAGCTGGCCGGGGGAACGCTTTGGCTTACGGGCAAAATTCAGGGTAGGGCTCGCATGCACATGCACTGCCGTTCACGCCCAGCGCCAGGTAAGAGCTGGCCGGGGGATCGCTTTGGCTGCCGGGCGAAATGCGGGATAGGGCTCGCATGCACACGCACTGCCGTTCACGCGCCACGCTAGGTAAGAGATGGCCTGGGGATCGCTTTGGCTGCCGGGCGAAATGTGGGGTAGGGCTCGAATGCACATGCACTGCGGTTCACGCCCCGCGCCAGGTAAGAGCAGGACGGGGGAACGCTTTGGCTTACGGGCAAAATTCAGGGTAGGGCTCGCATGCACACGCACTGCCGTTCACGCCCCGCGCCAGATAAGAGCAGGCCGGGGGATCGCTTTGGCTGCCGGGCGAAATGCAGGGTAGGGCTCGAATGCACATGCACTGCCGTTCACGCCCCGCACCAGGTAAGAAGCAGGCCGGGGGATCGGGTTGGCTGCCGGGCGAAATGCGGGATAGGGCTCGCATGCACATGCACTGCCCTTCACGCCCCGCACCAGGTAAGAGCAGGCCGGGGGAACGCTTTGGCTGCCGGGCAAAATGCGGGATAGGGCTCGCATGCACACGCACTGCCGTTCACGCCCCGCGCCAGGTAAGAGCAGGCCGGGGTATCGCTTTGGCTTACGGGCGAAATGCGGGATAGGGCTCGAATGCACATGCACTGCCGTTCACGCCCCGCGCCAGATAAGAGCAGGCCGGGGGATCGCGTTGGCTAGCGGGCAAAATTCAGGATAGGGCTCGCATGCACACGCACTGCCGTTCACGCCCCGCGCCAGGTAAGGTCAGGCCTGAGGAACGCTTTGGCTAACGGGCAAAATGCGGGATAGGGCTCGCATGCACATGCACTGCCGTTCACGCCCCGCGCCAGGTAAGAGCTGGCCGGGGGAACGCTTTGGCTTACGGGCAAAATTCAGGGTAGGGCTCGAATGCACATGCACTGCCGTTCACGCCCAGCGCCAGGTAAGAGCTGGCCGGGGGATCGCTTTGGCTGCCGGGCGAAATGCGGGATAGGGCTCGCATGCACACGCACTGCCGTTCACGCGCCACGCTAGGTAAGAGATGGCCTGGGGATCGCTTTGGCTGCCGGGCGAAATGTGGGGTAGGGCTCGAATGCACATGCACTGCGGTTCACGCCCCGCGCCAGGTAAGAGCAGGACGGGGGAACGCTTTGGCTTACGGGCAAAATTCAGGGTAGGGCTCGCATGCACACGCACTGCCGTTCACGCCCCGCGCCAGATAAGAGCAGGCCGGGGGATCGCTTTGGCTGCCGGGCGAAATGCAGGGTAGGGCTCGAATGCACATGCACTGCCGTTCACGCCCCGCACCAGGTAAGAAGCAGGCCGGGGGATCGGGTTGGCTGCCGGGCGAAATGTGGGGTAGGGCTCGAATGCACATGCACTGCGGTTCACGCCCCGCGCCAGGTAAGAGCAGGACGGGGGAACGCTTTGGCTGCCGGGCAAAATGCGGGATAGGGCTCGCATGCACACGCACTGCCGTTCACGCCCCGCGCCAGGTAAGAGCAGGCCGGGGTATCGCTTTGGCTTACGGGCGAAATGCGGGATAGGGCTCGAATGCACATGCACTGCCCTTCACGCCCCGCGCCAGGTAAGGTCAGGCCTGAGGAACGCTTTGGCTAACGGGCAAAATGCGGTGAAGGCTCGCATGCACACGCACTGCCGTTCACGCCCCGCGCCAGGTAAGAGCAGGCCTGAGGAACGCTTTGGCTAACGGGAAAAATGCAGGGTAGGGCTCGAATGCACGTGCACTGCCGTTCACGCCCCGCGTTAGGTAAGAGCAGGACGGGGGAACGCTTTGGCTTACGGGAAAATGCGGTGAAGGCTCGCATGCACACGCACTGCCGTTCAAGCCCAGCGCCAGGTAAGAGCAGGCCGGCGTATCGCTTTGGCTAACGGGCAAAATGCGGTGAAGGCTCGCATGCACACGCACTGCCGTTCACGCCCCGCGCCAGGTAAGAGCAGGCCTGAGGAACGCTTTGGCTAACGGGAAAAATGCAGGGTAGGGCTCGAATGCACGTGCACTGCCGTTCACGCCCCGCGTTAGGTAAGAGCAGGACGGGGGAACGCTTTGGCTTACGGGAAAATGCGGTGAAGGCTCGCATGCACACGCACTGCCGTTCAAGCCCAGCGCCAGGTAAGAGCAGGCCGGCGTATCGCTTTGGCTAACGGGCAAAATGCGGTGAAGGCTCGCATGCACATGCACTGCCGTTCACGCCCCGCACCAGGTAAGAGATGGCCTGGGGATCGCGTAGGCTTACGGGCGAAATGCGGGATAGGGCTCGCATGCACATGCACTGCAGTTCAAATGCCGCGCGAGAAAAAGAGCAGGCCGGGGGAACGCTTTGGCTGCCGGGCAAAATGCGGGGTAGGGCTCGCATGCACACGCACTGCCGTTCACGCCCCGCGCGAAAAATATGGCAGGCCTGGGGATCGCTTTGGCTAACGGGCGAAATGCGGTGAAGGCTCGCATGCACACGCACTGCCGTTCACGCCCCGCGCCAGGTAAGAGCTGGCCGGGGGATCGCTTTGGCTGCCGGGCGAAATGCGGGATAGGGCTCGCATGCACATGCACTGCCGTTCACGCCCCGCGCCAGGTAAGGGCAGGCCGGGGGATCGCTTTGGCTTACGGGCGAAATGCGGGATAGGGCTCGCATGCACATGCACTGCCGTTCACGCCCCGCGCCAGGTAAGAGCTGGCCGGGGGATCGCTTTGGCTGCCGGGCGAAATGCGGGATAGGGCTCGCATGCACACGCACTGCCCTTCACGCCCCGCACCAAGTAAGGTCAGGCCTGAGGAACGCTTTGGCTAACGGGCAAAATGCGGGATAGGGCTCGCATGCACACGCACTGCCGTTCACGCCCCGCGCCAGGTAAGAGCTGGCCGGGGGATCGCTTTGGCTGCCGGGCGAAATGCGGGATAGGGCTCGCATGCACATGCACTGCCGTTCACGCCCCGCGCCAGGTAAGGGCAGGCCGGGGGATCGCTTTGGCTTACGGGCGAAATGCGGGATAGGGCTCGCATGCACATGCACTGCCGTTCACGCCCCGCGCCAGGTAAGAGCTGGCCGGGGGATCGCTTTGGCTGCCGGGCGAAATGCGGGATAGGGCTCGCATGCACATGCACTGCCGTTCACGCCCCGCGCCAGGTAAGAGCTGGCCGGGGGAACGCTTTGGCTTACGGGCAAAATTCAGGGTAGGGCTCGAATGCACATGCACTGCCGTTCACGCCCAGCGCCAGGTAAGAGCTGGCCGGGGGATCGCTTTGGCTGCCGGGCGAAATGCGGGATAGGGCTCGCATGCACACGCACTGCCGTTCACGCGCCACGCTAGGTAAGAGATGGCCTGGGGATCGCTTTGGCTGCCGGGCGAAATGTGGGGTAGGGCTCGAATGCACATGCACTGCGGTTCACGCCCCGCGCCAGGTAAGAGCAGGACGGGGGAACGCTTTGGCTTACGGGCAAAATTCAGGGTAGGGCTCGCATGCACACGCACTGCCGTTCACGCCCCGCGCCAGATAAGAGCAGGCCGGGGGATCGCTTTGGCTGCCGGGCGAAATGCAGGGTAGGGCTCGAATGCACATGCACTGCCGTTCACGCCCCGCACCAGGTAAGAAGCAGGCCGGGGGATCGGGTTGGCTGCCGGGCGAAATGCGGGATAGGGCTCGCATGCACATGCACTGCCCTTCACGCCCCGCACCAGGTAAGAGCAGGCCGGGGGAACGCTTTGGCTGCCGGGCAAAATGCGGGATAGGGCTCGCATGCACACGCACTGCCGTTCACGCCCCGCGCCAGGTAAGAGCAGGCCGGGGTATCGCTTTGGCTTACGGGCGAAATGCGGGATAGGGCTCGAATGCACATGCACTGCCGTTCACGCCCCGCGCCAGATAAGAGCAGGCCGGGGGATCGCGTTGGCTAGCGGGCAAAATTCAGGATAGGGCTCGCATGCACACGCACTGCCGTTCACGCCCCGCGCCAGGTAAGGTCAGGCCTGAGGAACGCTTTGGCTAACGGGCAAAATGCGGTGAAGGCGGATGCTTAGCTCCGGGGGGAGCGAAGCGACCACCGGGGCTGAGCAGGGTTTAGCATGGGGGCCGTAGAACGGCCGAAGCGGTTTAGGCTCGCTGCTCTCCCCTGTTCGGCATTCTGCCTCTCTGATAGAGCAGCTCACACCGCTTCTGAGCGGTCTTTCAGTCCAAGCCTTCCAAGACTCTACTCTAATTGAAGGAGCTTCTTCGTCGCGATGGTCAAGACCCGAGCAGGCAAGACAACCGCAGCGGAGGATGTAGGAGGACAGCAGCAGAAGAATGTCGCCAAGAAAACCGGGAAGCGGGGCGCGAAGTCGGGAGCGAAGGGCGCGAAGGGTGCGAAGATCGCGGGTGCCCAGCGCAAGCGCGCGGAGAAGCGGCCTCCCGCGAAGCAGCCTGCTGCAAAGGAACCCTCTAAGGCAGTCACGGTGCAGTCCAAGTCGGGCAAGCGCACCGGCGAGGGTGGGGAGTCGCGATCGCACTCGCGCCCGCGCACGTCCTTTGCGGGCTTCTCAGACTGGCAGCGCGGGGTGGGCCAGAACATCGCAGACGCTCTTATTCCCGCGCTGAAGGAGGCGCTGGCCCCGGTCGTGCCGGCGACGGTCGCGCGTGCCACGGCCGTGCCGGCCGCGGCACCCCCTCCCGCCCCGGCCCCCGCCCCCCCGCCCCCGCAGACCGCCGCCGCGGCGGCCGCTCCGACGGCCGCCACCGCGGCCGCGGGCCCGGCGGCCGCCCCCGTGGTGGCCGCCCCCGCAGTGGCTGCGCCCGCGGCCGCGCCCGCGGCGGTCGGCGGCGAGGCCACCGCCATCGAAGACAACAAGACGGTCGTGCTCGCCAACGTGTCGTTCGCAAACCTACCAACCGGCTATGCCAACGTGCACAAGTTCTACCACCGCCTCGCGCTGCTCGCTCTGGCCAAGACGGGCAGCAACGAGCAGAGCAAGCCGTTCATCCGCGCCATCGCGGCGCTGGCCATGAACGGCGAGAAGGTGTACAAGCTGCACGGCAACGAGCCCAACAACGGCGCTCGCCTGGACGGCTGCCTGGCGTACATCCACGAGACCATGGCGCGCGTGTGCGACGACGTCAACGCCGGCTACGATGCCGAGCTGGCGAAGTCCTGCCTGGCCGCCGCGGCCAAGAAGGGCAACGGCGGCGGCGGCGGCGGCGGTGGCGGCGGCAACGGCGGAGGGGCGGGCGGCAAGAACAAGAAGACGGCCAGCAGGCCAGCAGGCCAGCAGGCCAGACAAGAAGACGGCCAGCAGGCCAGCAGGGCCAGCAGGCGCAGGCGCAGGCGCAGCAGCACCGCAACCGCGACCGCGAGCGCCCTTGAACACGAATGAGTATGGGGGCGTAGGGTCGGGCCCGGGCTTTCCTCCTTGCCCAGTGATCACCTCCCCCTCCCCGCACCGGGTGTAGCATAGGCACGAGTGGGCGGCGGGGCCGCGTGGTTGGGCCCAGGGGGAGGGGGAGCAAGGGCAGGAGCCGGGCAAGCGCGTAGGTTCCCTTGCGTGGTTGTCGGCCTGAGCCAGCGGTGCCGCGTCATCGCTTGCTCTGTTGTGGCCTGTGCTGTTCGGGCCGCGCCCCGTCAGCAGGATGTCGCCCGCGTGCGACGGACTTTCCACCCGCGCGTGGACTAGCCAACCGCCCGCGGGCGGACGCGTGCAACTGTTGGGGGTCTGCCACTTTCCCTTCCCATCTCTCCACCTCCAGGCCGGCTAGTCACAGCCCCAGCTTCACCCCAACGCAGGATGGACTTCGTGAAGAAACTTTTCCGGCGTGACAGCAAGAAGAAGAGGGAAGCTCAGGAGGCGCTAGACGACGTTCACCGCGCGCTCAGAGCAGACAAGGCGCAGTTCGACACGCAGCGGGCAGCAGCGCCCGCTGCAGCCCCGCGGCCACCGGCAGCGGCGGCGCCAACTCCAGCCGCGCTTCCGGGGCAGCCAGCCGCGGACCGTGCCCGGCAGCTCCCCCAAACAGCGCGTGCACCAGAACAGGCGCCTCGTGTCCGCCACCGGAAGGAGGCCGCACCACAGCCCCTCTCAGCCGAAGGTACGATTAGGGATGAGGGGTTTGCGTTCGGAGCGGACAACCCGGGCGAGGTGGAGGGCCCGGCCGCAGCCGCAGCGGGAACAGCAGCAGCAGCCAAGCCGCCACCCCCAGTAATGCGGGGCCGCCTCCGGGCCTGCTACAGTGAGTGGGAGCAATGGGTTGACAACCCGCTCGTGCTGAGCTGGGTGCGGGAGGGGTTCCCCCTTTCCTGGGAGGGCGGCAGGGCGCCGCCCCGGCACCACGGCCGGAACCACGCCTCCGCACTTGAGCACGCCGACTTCGTCGACAAAGCAGTCGCCGACCTGCTCACCGCTAACTCCATTGAGCCCGTTGCCGCGAGACCCCACATGGTGTGCCCACTAGGCGTCGTACAACAGGGCGAGAAGTTCCGCCTGATCTACGACGGCCGCCCGCTAAACGACCACCTGCACGCGCCCAAGTTCCGGTACGAAGACCTGAAGGCCGTCCCGGGCTGGCTGCTGCCGGACGACTGGGTCTTCACGCTGGACCTCAAGTCCGGCTATCACCACGTGGACATACGTCGCGACTTCTGGACGTACCTGGGCTTCGAGTGGCGCGGGCAGTACTACGTCTTCACGCAGCTGCCTTTCGGCGTCTCGTCCGCCTGCTGGGCTTTCACCAAGCTAATGCGGGCGGTGCTGCGCGGGTGGCGCCGCCGCGGCTGGCGCTGCGGCGGGCTGCTGGATGACCAGTTCCACGCGGACCAAGACAAAGACGGTCTGGTACGGAGGCGAGCGGAAGTCGTGGCGCAGCTGGGGCGCCTGGGGTTCGTGGTGAACAGGGACAAGTCCATGCTGCAAGACGTGTCGCAGCGCGTCAAGTACCTGGGCATGATCCTAGACACCAGGGCCGGGGTGTTCGAGGTTCCGCCGGAGAAACGGGCTAAGGCCATGCAGGCCATCAACTCAGCCCTGTCCGCACACCGCCTGCCTGTGCGCACGATCGCCTGCATCAAGGGGCAACTGCTGGCCATGTCCTGGGCCTTCGGCCCCTGGTCGCGCCTGCGCACCAGGGGCCTAGGCCAGCTCATTGAGACCCGCCGCTCCTGGAGCTCCCACCTCGCTCTGACAGGCGCCGCCCGCGAGGACCTCGAGTTCTGGCGGGACTACTTCGACCACTTCAACGGCCGGCGCAGCCTCTGGCTGCCCCCACACGTCCACTCCCTCATCTTCTGCGACGCCGCCGGCAAGAGCGACGCCTCGCTCGGCGGCTGGGGGGCGTGGACAGTGCTGGACGGCCGCGTGGTCGCGGCGCGCGGCGACTGGGACGCCCGCATCAGCTCCTACGGCTCAACCCCGCAGGAGCTCCAGGCGGCCTTCAACGCCCTCCGCTCCTTCGAGCGGACGGCGGGCCTGGACGGGCAAGTCGTGCGGGTCATCACGGACAACCTCAACGCGGCCAACATCATCAACAAGGGCTCCGCCAAGGCCGACAACTGCTACACCGTCGCCTACCAGCTCCTGTGGTACTGCGTGGAGAGAGACATCCGGCTGGAGGCGGAGTGGCGGCCGCGGGACAAGAACAAGCTCGCCGACTACCTCAGCAAGTACCCCGACCCCGACGACTGGGCGGTGTCGGACGCCGTCTTCACCCGGCTGTCGCGGCTGTGGGGGCCGTTCGAGGCGGACCTGTTCGCCTCACACAACACCCACCGCCTCCCAGTCTACTACTCGGCGTACTTCACGCCGGACACCTCGGGAGTCGACGCCTTCCGCTTCACCTGGGGCCGGGCGTGCTGGGCCTACCCGCCCTTCGGCCTCATCCTGCGTGCGCTGAAGCACGCGCAGGCGTGCCGGGCGCGGCTGTGCCTGCTCGCTCCCGTGTGGCCGACGCGGGACTGGTGGCCCTTCCTCACCGGGGACGGGGTGAAGTTCAAGGGCTTCGTCCACGGGGTGGTGTCGCTAGGGCCGATCGGGACGGTTCTGGCACGGGGGCAACGCCTGCCGCGCCGCGCGGGCTCCTGGGACGTGATGGCACTGCTCCTCGATTTCGCCTCGCCCTCACCCCGCCCGGTCCCCGTGCCCCCCGACCGCGTGCAAGCGCGCCCGCAGAGGCGCGCCTGAGGGAGGACGCTGTGCTCGGGCCGCTCGCGCAGAACGCGGACCCCGAGCTGCGGGCGCTGGCGAGGGCGTTCGCCGCCACTGCCGACGCCCGCCTGGCCCCCAGCTCACAGCAGCAGTACCGCGCCCCATGGCGCGCGTTTGAGGCGTGGTGGCGGCAGCGGCACCTGCCAGGATCGGTCTACGACGCCGACCCGTGCATCGTCGGGCTCTACCTGTTCGCAGTGTTCCAGGCGGCCCGCGCAGACAGCGTGGGGGAAGGGCGCGTGCGCCAGGCCAGCGGCGCAATCCACCACTACTTCACCGCCGCGGGCCGGCCCTCGCCAACTTCCCACCCGACGTGCAAGTCAGTGCGGCAGCTGGCGGCGCGGCAGCTAGTCCCGCGCGCGGCCCCCCGCGGCGCCTTCACGGCGGATGACCTCGCCAGGTTCGTGGCCCACCACGGTGGGCCCAGCGCAGCGCTGCTTGACATCATGTACTGCGCGTGCGTGTCGTTGATGTTCTTCGGCTTCCTGCGCTTTGACGAGCTGGCGGAAGTGTGCGTGCACCACGACCTGCTAGTGCTCTCAGACACGCACGCAGAGATCTTCATCCCGCGCTCTAAGACGGACCAGCTCTGGCGCGGCGCCTGGGTGGTCGTGGCCCGCACCGGCGGCCCCAGCTGCCCGGTCGGCCTTACAGAGCGCCTGCTGGCCGCGGGCGGCTACCGGCGCCAGCCCGCCAGCACGGAGGAGGACGTCGGGCCGCTGCTGCGGCCGGTGCGCACCGGCCGCAGCGCCCACAGGCTCCAGCGCCTCGTCGGCACCCACGCGGACCCGGTGCACACCACCTCCTACAAGACCTTCGAGCCGCGCCTGCGGCGGCTATTCGCTGCCGCTGGCCTGGCAGCGGACCTGACCACCCACTCCATGCGCATCGGCGGCAACAGCGCCGCCGAGGAGCTGGGCATCCCCGCCTCCCTGCGGATGGCTCAGGGCCGCTGGCTTTCGCCTGCGATGGTGGAGCTATACACGCGCCGGCGGCCGGACGCCGCCATCGACCTGACGCGCCGCCTGGCACCCCGCTGATCGCGAGAGACTCCTCTTATCTCTTCGGTCTGCAGTGTAAGTGCCATTTGTCAGGTTCGGTTCCTCTCGGTCCAGCTCAGCCCAATATCAGCTCCATTACAGCGAAGGCCGTTGGGCCACCAGGCTAAACGGATGCTTAGCTCCGGGGGGAGCGAAGCGACCACCGGGGCTGAGCAGGGTTTAGCATGGGGGCCGTAGAACGGCCGAAGCGGTTTAGGCTCGCTGCTCTCCCCTGTTCGGCATTCTGCCTCTCTGATAGAGCAGCTCACACCGCTTCTGAGCGGTCTTTCAGTCCAAGCCTTCCAAGACTCTACTCTAATCCCCTCCCGCCGCGAGCCTCCCGGCTCGCTCCACCCCAGGCATGATCGGCGGCTGCTGGCGGCGCTTCCCAGGATGGCGGCTGGCGCACTGGAGCCGTGGCGCTGGGATGGGTTGGGTGTGGGGCATGGGGCAGAGTCCGGCCAGGGCGGCAGACGGGCGTATGCTCCCTGTCGTTGATTTCCTGGTGCGGAGGGTTGGGCTCGGTTTGTGGCACCAGGCTGCGGCAGGGTTTTTAGCTTGCGCTTGGGTTCCCGTTTTTCCCTGCCGCGTTCTGCCTGGTGCCTTTTTCTTCGCTTTTGGGAACCCAGGTCGAGGCCACGGGGTGTTCGGGGGGCGTGTGCTGTGTGTTCGCGGCGCCTCGTTTGGGCGTGCGCTGTGGCCTCGAGTCGTTGGTGTTTTTGCCGCGGCTGCTCGGTGTGAGCTGTTAGTCTCGGCGCGCGGCTTGCGCGTGCTGTGTTTCGGCTCTGCGGTCGTGGTGGTTTGGCCCCGCGTGGCCCGCGCTCGCTCGGCGCGCGTGTGTGGGCTCCTCTGCAGTGTAAGTGCCATTTGGCCACACGCACTGCCGTTCAAGCCCAGCGCCAGGTAAGAGCAGGCCGGCGTATCGCTTTGGCTAACGGGCAAAATGCGGTGAAGGCTCGCATGCACATGCACTGCCGTTCACGCCCCGCGCCAGGTAAGAGCAGGCCGGGGGATCGGCTTGGCTAACGGGCGAAATGCGGGATAGGGCTCGCATGCACACGCACTGCCGTTCACGCCCCGCGCCTGGTAAGGTCAGGCCTGGGGAACGCTTTGGCTTCTGGGCGAAATGCGGGATAGGGCTCGCATGCACATGCACTGCAGTTCAAATGCCGCGCGAGAAAAAGAGCAGGCCGGGGGAACGCTTTGGCTGCCGGGCAAAATGCGGGGTAGGGCTCGCATGCACACGCACTTCCGTTCACGCCCCGCGCCAGGTAAGAGCAGGCCGGGGTATCGCTTTGGCTAACGGGCGAAATGCGGGATAGGGCTCGAATGCACATGCACTGCCGTTCACGCCCCGCGCCAGATAAGAGCAGGCCGGGGGATCGCGTTGGCTAACGGGCAAAATTCAGGATAGGGCTCGCATGCACACGCACTGCCGTTCACGCCCCGCGCCAGGTAAGGTCAGGCCTGAGGAACGCTTTGGCTAACGGGCAAAATGCGGTGAAGGCTCGCATGCACACGCACTGCCGTTCACGCCCCGCGCCAGGTAAGAGCAGGCCTGAGGAACGCTTTGGCTAACGGGAAAAATGCAGGGTAGGGCTCGAATGCACGTGCACTGCCGTTCACGCCCCGCGTTAGGTAAGACAAGGCCGGGGGATCGCTTTGGCTAACGGGCGAAATGCGGGATAGGGCTCGAATGCACACGCACTGCCGTTCAAGCCCAGCGCCAGGTAAGAGCAGGCCGGCGTATCGCTTTGGCTAACGGGCAAAATGCGGTGAAGGCTCGCATGCACATGCACTGCCGTTCACGCCCCGCACCAGGTAAGAGCAGGCCGGGGGATCGGCTTGGCTAACGGGCGAAATGCGGGATAGGGCTCGCATGCACACGCACTGCCGTTCACGCCCCGCGCCTGGTAAGGTCAGGCCTGGGGAACGCTTTGGCTTCTGGGCGAAATGCGGGATAGGGCTCGCATGCACATGCACTGCAGTTCAAATGCCGCGCGAGAAAAAGAGCAGGCCGGGGGAACGCTTTGGCTGCCGGGCAAAATGCGGGGTAGGGCTCGCATGCACACGCACTTCCGTTCACGCCCCGCGCCAGGTAAGAGCTGGCCTGGGGATCGCTTTGGCTGCCGGGCGAAATGTGGGGTAGGGCTCGAATGCACATGCACTGCGGTTCACGCCCCGCGCCAGGTAAGGGCAGGCCGGGGGATCGCTTTGGCTTACGGGCGAAATGCGGGATAGGGCTCGCATGCACACGCACTGCCGTTCACGCCCCGCACCAGGTAAGAAGCAGGCCGGGGGATCGGGTTGGCTAACGGGCGAAATGCGGGATAGGGCTCGCATGCACACGCACTGCCGTTCACGCCCCGCACCAAGTAAGAGCAGGCCGGGGGAACGCTTTGGCTGCCGGGCAAAATGCGGGATAGGGCTCGCATGCACACGCACTGCCGTTCACGCCCCGCGCCAGGTAAGAGCTGGCCGGGGGAACGCTTTGGCTGCCGGGCGAAATGCGGGATAGGGCTCGCATGCACATGCACTGCCGTTCACGCCCCGCGCCAGGTAAGGTCAGGCCTGAGGATCGCTTTGGCTTACGGGCGAAATGCGGGATAGGGCTCGCATGCACACGCACTGCCGTTCACGCCCCGCACCAGGTAAGAAGCAGGCCGGGGGATCGGGTTGGCTAACGGGCGAAATGCGGGATAGGGCTCGCATGCACATGCACTGCCCTTCACGCCCCGCGCCTGGTAAGGTCAGGCCGGGGGAACGCTTTGGCTTCTGGGCAAAATGCGGGATAGGGCTCGCATGCACACGCACTGCCGTTCACGCCCCGCGCCAGGTAAGAGCTGGCCGGGGGAACGCTTTGGCTTACGGGCGAAATGCGGGATAGGGCTCGCATGCACATGCACAGCCGTTCACGCCCCGCGCCAGGTAAGAGCAGGCCTGAGGAACGCTTTGGCTAACGGGAAAAATGCAGGGTAGGGCTCGATTGCACGTGCACTGCCGTTCACGCCCCGCGTTAGGTAAGACAGGGCCGGGGGATCGCTTTGGCTAACGGGAAAATGCGGTGAAGGCTCGCATGCACACGCACTGCCGTTCAAGCCCAGCGCCAGGTAAGAAGCAGGCCGGGGGATCGGGTTGGCTAACGGGCGAAATGCGGGATAGGGCTCGCATGCACACGCACTGCCGTTCACGCCCCGCACCAGGTAAGAAGCAGGCCGGGGGATCGGGTTGGCTAACGGGCGAAATGCGGGATAGGGCTCGCATGCACACGCACTGCCGTTCACGCCCCGCACCAAGTAAGAGCAGGCCGGGGGAACGCTTTGGCTGCCGGGCAAAATGCGGGATAGGGCTCGCATGCACACGCACTGCCGTTCACGCCCCGCGCCAGGTAAGAGCTGGCCGGGGGAACGCTTTGGCTGCCGGGCGAAATGCGGGATAGGGCTCGCATGCACATGCACTGCCGTTCACGCCCCACGCCAGGTAAGAGCTGGCCTGGGGATCGCTTTGGCTGCCGGGCGAAATGCGGGATAGGGCTCGCATGCACATGCACTGCCGTTCACGCCCCGCGCCAGGTAAGGTCAGGCCTGAGGATCGCTTTGGCTTACGGGCGAAATGCGGGATAGGGCTCGCATGCACACGCACTGCCGTTCACGCCCCGCACCAGGTAAGAAGCAGGCCGGGGGATCGGGTTGGCTAACGGGCGAAATGCGGGATAGGGCTCGCATGCACATGCACTGCCCTTCACGCCCCGCGCCTGGTAAGGTCAGGCCGGGGGAACGCTTTGGCTTCTGGGCAAAATGCGGGATAGGGCTCGCATGCACACGCACTGCCGTTCACGCCCCGCGCCAGGTAAGAGCTGGCCGGGGGAACGCTTTGGCTTACGGGCGAAATGCGGGATAGGGCTCGCATGCACATGCACTGCCGTTCACGCCCCGCGCCAGGTAAGAGCAGGCCTGAGGAACGCTTTGGCTAACGGGAAAAATGCAGGGTAGGGCTCGATTGCACGTGCACTGCCGTTCACGCCCCGCGTTAGGTAAGACAGGGCCGGGGGATCGCTTTGGCTAACGGGAAAATGCGGTGAAGGCTCGCATGCACACGCACTGCCGTTCAAGCCCAGCGCCAGGTAAGAGCAGGCCGGGGTATCGCTTTGGCTAACGGGCAAAATGCGGTGAAGGCTCGCATGCACATGCACTGCCGTTCACGCCCCGCACCAGGTAAGAGCAGGCCGGGGGATCGGGTTGGCTAACGGGCGAAATGCGGGATAGGGCTCGCATGCACACGCACTGCCGTTCACGCCCCGCGCCTGGTAAGGACAGGCCTGGGGAACGCTTTGGCTTCTGGGCGAAATGCGGGATAGGGCTCGCATGCACATGCACTGCAGTTCAAATGCCGCGCGAGAAAAAGAGCAGGCCGGGGGAACGCTTTGGCTGCCGGGCAAAATGCGGGGTAGGGCTCGCATGCACACGCACTTCCGTTCACGCCCCGCGCGAAAAACATGGCAGGCCTGGGGATCGCTTTGGCTAACGGGCGAAATGCGGGATAGGGCTCGAATGCATACGCACTGCCGTTCACGCCCCGCGCCAGGTAAGAGCAGGCCGGGGGATCGCGTTGGCTAACGGGCAAAATGCGGTGAAGGCTCGCATGCACACGCACTGCCGTTCACGCCCCACGCCAGGTAAGCGATGGCCTGGGGATCGCTTTGGCTGCCGGGCGAAATGCGGGATAGGGCTCGCATGCACATGCACTGCCGTTCACGCCCCGCGCCAGGTAAGGGCAGGCCGGGGGATCGCTTTGGCTTACGGGCGAAATGCGGGATAGGGCTCGCATGCACACGCACTGCCGTTCACGCCCCGCGCCAGGTAAGAGCTGGCCGGGGGAACGCTTTGGCTGCCGGGCGAAATGCGGGATAGGGCTCGCATGCACATGCACTGCCGTTCACGCCCCGCGCCAGGTAAGGTCAGGCCTGGGGAACGCTTTGGCTTCTGGGCGAAATGCGGGATAGGGCTCGCATGCACATGCACTCCAGTTCAAATGCCGAGCGAGAAAAAGAGCAGGCCGGGGGAACGCTTTGGCTGCCGGGCAAAATGCGGGGTAGGGCTCGCATGCACATGCACTGCCCTTCACGCCCCGCGCGAGAAATATGGCAGGCCTGGGGATCGCTTTGGCTAACGGGCTAATTGCGGGATAGGGCTCGAATGCATACGCACTGCCGTTCACGCCCCGCGCCAGGTAAGAGCAGGCCGGGGGATCGCGTTGGCTAACGGGCGAAATGCGGGATAGGGCTCGCATGCACACGCACTTCCGTTCACGCCCCGCGCGAAAAATATGGCAGGCCTGGGGATCGCTTTGGCTAACGGGCGAAATGCGGGATAGGGCTCGAATGCATACGCACTGCCGTTCACGCCCCGCGCCAGGTAAGAGCAGGCCGGGGGATCGCGTTGGCTAACGGGCAAAATGCGGTGAAGGCTCGCATGCACACGCACTGCCGTTCACGCCCCACGCCAGGTAAGAGATGGCCTGGGGATCGCTTTGGCTGCCGGGCGAAATGCGGGATAGGGCTCGCATGCACATGCACTGCCGTTCACGCCCCGCGCCAGGTAAGGGCAGGCCGGGGGATCGCTTTGGCTTACGGGCGAAATGCGGGATAGGGCTCGCATGCACACGCACTGCCGTTCACGCCCCGCACCAGGTAAGAAGCAGGCCGGGGGATCGGGTTGGCTAACGGGCTAAATGCGGGATAGGGCTCGCATGCACATGCACTGCCCTTCACGCCCCGCACCAAGTAAGAGCAGGCCGGGGGAACGCTTTGGCTGCCGGGCAAAATGCGGGATAGGGCTCGCATGCACACGCACTGCCGTTCACGCCCCGCGCCAGGTAAGAGCTGGCCGGGGGATCGCTTTGGCTGCCGGGCGAAATGCGGGATAGGGCTCGCATGCACACGCACTGCCCTTCACGCCCCGCACCAAGTAAGGTCAGGCCTGAGGAACGCTTTGGCTAACGGGCAAAATGCGGTGAAGGCTCGCATGCACACGCACTGCCGTTCACGCCCCGCGCCAGGTAAGAGCTGGCCGGGGGATCGCTTTGGCTGCCGGGCGAAATGCGGGATAGGGCTCGCATGCACATGCACTGCCGTTCACGCCCCGCGCCAGGTAAGGGCAGGCCGGGGGATCGCTTTGGCTTACGGGCGAAATGCGGGATAGGGCTCGCATGCACATGCACTGCCGTTCACGCCCCGCGCCAGGTAAGAGCTGGCCTGGGGATCGCTTTGGCTGCCGGGCGAAATGCGGAATAGGGCTCGCATGCACATGCACTGCCGTTCACGCCCCGCGCCAGGTAAGAGCTGGCCAGGGGAACGCTTTGGCTTACGGGCAAAATTAAGGGTAGGGCTCGAATGCACATGCACTGCCTTTCACGCCCAGCGCCAGGTAAGAGCTGGCCGGGGGATCGCTTTGGCTGCCGGGCGAAATGCGGGATAGGGCTCTCATGCACACGCACTTCCGTTCACGCGCCACGCTAGGTAAGAGATGGCCTGGGGATCGCTTTGGCTGCCGGGCGAAATGTGGGGTAGGTCTCGAATGCACATGCACTGCGGTTCACGCCCCGCGCCAGGTAAGAGCAGGACGGGGGAACGCTTTGGCTTACGGGCAAAATTCAGGGTAGGGCTCGCATGCACACGCACTGCCGTTCACGCCCCGCGCCAGATAAGAGCAGGCCGGGGGATCGCTTTGGCTGCCGGGCGAAATGCAGGGTAGGGCTCGAATGCACATGCACTGCCGTTCACGCCCCGCACCAGGTAAGAAGCAGGCCGGGGGATCGGGTTGGCTGCCGGGCGAAATGCGGGATAGGGCTCGCATGCACATGCACTGCCCTTCACGCCCCGCACCAGGTAAGAGCAGGCCGGGGGAACGCTTTGGCTGCCGGGCAAAATGCGGGATAGGGCTCGCATGCACACGCACTGCCGTTCACGCCCCGCGCCAGGTAAGAGCAGGCCGGGGTATCGCTTTGGCTTACGGGCGAAATGCGGGATAGGGCTCGAATGCACATGCACTGCCGTTCACGCCCCGCGCCAGATAAGAGCAGGCCGGGGGATCGCGTTGGCTAACGGGCAAAATTCAGGATAGGGCTCGCATGCACACGCACTGCCGTTCACGCCCCGCGCCAGGTAAGGTCAGGCCTGAGGAACGCTTTGGCTAACGGGCAAAATGCGGTGAAGGCTCGCATGCACACGCACTGCCGTTCACGCCCCGCGCCAGGTAAGAGCAGGCCTGAGGAACGCTTTGGCTAACGGGAAAAATGCAGGGTAGGGCTCGAATGCACGTGCACTGCCGTTCACGCCCCGCGTTAGGTAAGACAAGGCCGGGGGATCGCTTTGGCTAACGGGAAAATGCGGTGAAGGCTCGCATGCACACGCACTGCCGTTCAAGCCCAGCGCCAGGTAAGAGCAGGCCGGCGTATCGCTTTGGCTAACGGGCAAAATGCGGTGAAGGCTCGCATGCACATGCACTGCCGTTCACGCCCCGCACCAGGTATCAGCAGGCCGGGGGATCGGCTTGGCTAACGGGCGAAATGCGGGATAGGGCTCGCATGCACACGCACTGCCGTTCACGCCCCGCGCCTGGTAAGGTCAGGCCTGGGGAACGCTTTGGCTGCCGGGCAAAATGCGGGATAGGGCTCGCATGCACATGCACTGCAGTTCAAATGCCGCGCGAGAAAAAGAGCAGGCCGGGGGAACGCTTTGGCTGCCGGGCAAAATGCGGGGTAGGGCTCGCATGCACACGCACTTCCGTTCACGCCCCGCGCCAGGTAAGAGCTGGCCTGGGGATCGCTTTGGCTGCCGGGCGAAATGTGGGGTAGGGCTCGAATGCACATGCACTGCGGTTCACGACCCGCGCCAGGTAAGGGCAGGCCGGGGGATCGCTTTGGCTTACGGGCGAAATGCGGGATAGGGCTCGCATGCACACGCACTGCCGTTCACGCCCCGCACCAGGTAAGAAGCAGGCCGGGGGATCGGGTTGGCTAACGGGCGAAATGCGGGATAGGGCTCGCATGCACATGCACTGCCCTTCACGCCCCGCACCAAGTAAGAGCAGGCCGGGGGAACGCTTTGGCTGCCGGGCAAAATGCGGGATAGGGCTCGCATGCACACGCACTTCCGTTCACGCCCCGCGCCAGGTAAGAGCTGGCCTGGGGATCGCTTTGGCTGCCGGTCGAAATGTGGGGTAGGGCTCGAATGCACATGCACTGCGGTTCACGCCCCGCGCCAGGTAAGGGCAGGCCGGGGGATCGCTTTGGCTTACGGGCGAAATGCGGGATAGGGCTCGCATGCACACGCACTGCCGTTCACGCACCGCACCAGGTAAGAAGCAGGCCGGGGGATCGGGTTGGCTGCCGGGCGAAATGCGGGATAGGGCTCGCATGCACATGCACTGCCCTTCACGCCCCGCACCAAGTAAGGGCAGGCCGGGGGATCGCTTTGGCTTACGGGCGAAATGCGGGATAGGGCTCGCATGCACACGCACTGCCGTTCACGCCCCGCACCAGGTAAGAAGCAGGCCGGGGGATCGGGTTGGCTAACGGGCGAAATGCGGGATAGGGCTCGCATGCACATGCACTGCCCTTCACGCCCCGCACCAAGTAAGAGCAGGCCGGGGGAACGCTTTGGCTGCCGGGCGAAATGCGGGATAGGGCTCGCATGCACACGCACTGCCGTTCACGCCCCGCGCCAGGTAAGAGCAGGCCGGGGGATCGCTTTGGCTGCCGGGCGAAATGCGGGATAGGGCTCGCATGCACATGCACTGCCGTTCACGCCCCGCGCCAGGTAAGGGCAGGCCGGGGGATCGCTTTGGCTTACGGGCAAAATTCAGGATAGGGCTCGCATGCACACGCACTGCCGTTCACGCCCCGCGCCAGGTAAGGTCAGGCCTGAGGAACGCTTTGGCTAACGGGCAAAATGCGGGATAGGGCTCGCATGCACATGCACTGCCGTTCACGCCCCGCGCCAGGTAAGAGCAGGCCTGAGGAACGCTTTGGCTGCCGGGCAAAATGCGGGGTAGGGCTCGCATGCACACGCACTTCCGTTCACGCCCTGCGCGAAAAATATGGCAGGCCTGGGGATCGCTTTGGCTAACGGGCGAAATGCGGGATAGGGCTCGAATGCATACGCACTGCCGTTCACGCCCCGCGCCAGGTAAGAGCAGGCCGGGGGATCGCTTTGGCTAACGGGCAAAATGCGGTGAAGGCTCGCATGCACATGCACTGCCGTTCAAGCCCCGCACCAGGTAAGAGCAGGCCGGGGGATCGGGTTGGCTAACGGGCGAAATGCGGGATAGGGCTCGCATGCACACTCACTGCCGTTCACGCCCCGCGCCTGGTAAGGTCAGGCCTGGGGAACGCTTTGGCTTCTGGGCGAAATGCGGGATAGGGCTCGCATGCACATGCACTGCAGTTCAAATGCCGCGCGAGAAAAAGAGCAGGCCGGGGGAACGCTTTGGCTGCCGGGCAAAATGCGGGGTAGGGCTCGCATGCACACGCACTTCCGTTCACGCCCCGCGCGAAAACTATGGCAGGCCTGGGGATCGCTTTGGCTAACGGGCAAAATGCGGGATAGGGCTCGCATGCACATGCACTGCCGTTCACGCCCCGCGCCAGGTAAGAGCAGGCCTGAGGAACGCTTTGGCTGCCGGGCAAAATGCGGGGTAGGGCTCGCATGCACACGCACTGCCGTTCACGCCCCACGCCAGGTAAGAGATGGCCTGGGGATCGCTTTGGCTGCCGGGCGAAATGCGGGATAGGGCTCGCATGCATACGCACTGCCGTTCACGCCCCGCGCCAGGTAAGAGCAGGCCGGGGGATCGCTTTGGCTAACGGGCAAAATGCGGTGAAGGCTCGCATGCACATGCACTGCCGTTCACGCCCCGCGCCAGGTAAGAGCTGGCCGGGGGAACGCTTTGGCTGCCGGGCGAAATGCGGGATAGGGCTCGCATGCACATGCACTGCCGTTCACGCCCCGCGCCAGGTAAGGTCAGGCCTGGGGAACGCTTTGGCTTCTGGGCGAAATGCGGGATAGGGCTCGCATGCACATGCACTCCAGTTCAAATGCCGCGCGAGAAAAAGAGCAGGCCGGGGGAACGCTTTGGCTGCCGGGCAAAATGCGGGGTAGGGCTCGCATGCACACGCACTGCCGTTCACGCCCCGCGCCAGGTAAGAGCAGGCCGGGGGATCGCTTTGGCTAACGGGCAAAATGCGGTGAAGGCTCGCATGCACATGCACTGCCGTTCACGCCCCGCACCAGGTAAGAGCAGGCCGGGGGATCGGGTTGGCTAACGGGCAAAATGCGGGGTAGGGCTCGCATGCACACGCACTTCCGTTCACGCCCCGCGCGAAAAATATGGCAGGCCTGGGGATCGCTTTGGCTAACGGGCGAAATGCGGGATAGGGCTCGAATGCATACGCACTGCCGTTCACGCCCCGCGCCAGGTAAGAGCAGGCCGGGGGATCGCTTTGGCTAACGGGCAAAATGCGGTGAAGGCTCGCATGCACATGCACTGCCGTTCACGCCCCGCACCAGGTAAGAGCAGGCCGGGGGATCGGGTTGGCTAACGGGCGAAATGCGGGATAGGGCTCGCATGCACACTCACTGCCGTTCACGCCCCGCGCCTGGTAAGGTCAGGCCTGGGGAACGCTTTGGCTTCTGGGCGAAATGCGGGATAGGGCTCGCATGCACATGCACTGCAGTTCAAATGCCGCGCGAGAAAAAGAGCAGGCCGGGGGAACGCTTTGGCTGCCGGGCAAAATGCGGGGTAGGGCTCGCATGCACACGCACTTCCGTTCACGCCCCGCGCGAAAACTATGGCAGGCCTGGGGATCGCTTTGGCTAACGGGCAAAATGCGGGATAGGGCTCGCATGCACATGCACTGCCGTTCACGCCCCGCGCCAGGTAAGAGCAGGCCTGAGGAACGCTTTGGCTGCCGGGCAAAATGCGGGGTAGGGCTCGCATGCACACGCACTGCCGTTCACGCCCCACGCCAGGTAAGAGCAGGCCGGGGGATCGCTTTGGCTGCCGGGCGAAATGCGGGATAGGGCTCGCATGCATACGCACTGCCGTTCACGCCCCGCGCCAGGTAAGAGCAGGCCGGGGGATCGCTTTGGCTAACGGGCAAAATGCGGTGAAGGCTCGCATGCACATGCACTGCCGTTCACGCCCCGCGCCAGGTAAGAGCTGGCCGGGGGAACGCTTTGGCTGCCGGGCGAAATGCGGGATAGGGCTCGCATGCACATGCACTGCCGTTCACGCCCCGCGCCAGGTAAGGTCAGGCCTGGGGAACGCTTTGGCTTCTGGGCGAAATGCGGGATAGGGCTCGCATGCACATGCACTCCAGTTCAAATGCCGCGCGAGAAAAAGAGCAGGCCGGGGGAACGCTTTGGCTGCCGGGCAAAATGCGGGGTAGGGCTCGCATGCACACGCACTGCCGTTCACGCCCCGCGCGAGAAATATGGCAGGCCTGGGGATCGCTTTGGCTAACGGGCTAATTGCGGGATAGGGCTCGAATGCATACGCACTGCCGTTCACGCCCCGCGCCAGGTAAGAGCAGGCCGGGGGATCGCGTTGGCTAACGGGCGAAATGCGGGATAGGGCTCGCATGCACACGCACTGCCGTTCACGCCCCGCGCCTGGTAAGGTCAGGCCTGGGGAACGCTTTGGCTTCTGGGCGAAATGCGGGATAGGGCTCGCATGCACATGCACTGCAGTTCAAATGCCGCGCGAGAAAAAGAGCAGGCCGGGGGAACGCTTTGGCTGCCGGGCAAAATGCGGGGTAGGGCTCGCATGCACACGCACTTCCGTTCACGCCCCGCGCGAAAAATATGGCAGGCCTGGGGATCGCTTTGGCTAACGGGCGAAATGCGGGATAGGCCTCGAATGCATACGCACTGCCGTTCACGCCCCGCGCCAGGTAAGAGCAGGCCGGGGGATCGCGTTGGCTAACGGGCAAAATGCGGTGAAGGCTCGCATGCACACGCACTGCCGTTCACGCCCCACGCCAGGTAAGAGATGGCCTGGGGATCGCTTTGGCTGCCGGGCGAAATGCGGGATAGGGCTCGCATGCACATGCACTGCCGTTCACGCCCCGCGCCAGGTAAGGGCAGGCCGGGGGATCGCTTTGGCTTACGGGCGAAATGCGGGATAGGGCTCGCATGCACATGCACTGCCGTTCACGCCCCGCGCCAGGTAAGAGCTGGCCGGGGGAACGCTTTGGCTGCCGGGCGAAATGCGGGATAGGGCTCGCATGCACATGCACTGCCGTTCACGCCCCGCGCCAGGTAAGGTCAGGCCTGGGGAACGCTTTGGCTTCTGGGCGAAATGCGGGATAGGGCTCGCATGCACATGCACTCCAGTTCAAATGCCGCGCGAGAAAAAGAGCAGGCCGGGGGAACGCTTTGGCTGCCGGGCAAAATGCGGGGTAGGGCTCGCATGCACACGCACTGCCGTTCACGCCCCGCGCGAGAAATATGGCAGGCCTGGGGATCGCTTTGGCTAACGGGCTAATTGCGGGATAGGGCTCGAATGCATACGCACTGCCGTTCACGCCCCGCGCCAGGTAAGAGCAGGCCGGGGGATCGCGTTGGCTAACGGGCGAAATGCGGGATAGGGCTCGCATGCACACGCACTGCCGTTCACGCCCCACGCCAGGTAAGAGATGGGCTGGGGATCGCTTTGGCTGCCGGGCGAAATGCGGGATAGGGCTCGCATGCACATGCACTGCCGTTCACGCCCCGCGCCAGGTAAGAGCAGGCCGGGGGATCGCTTTGGCTTACGGGCGAAATGCGGGATAGGGCTCGCATGCATACGCACTGCCGTTCACGCCCCGCGCCAGGTAAGAGCAGGACGGGGGATCGCTTTGGCTGCCGGGCGAAATGCGGGATAGGGCTCGCATGCACATGCACTGCCGTTCACGCCCCGCGCCAGGTAAGAGCAGGCCGGGGGATCGGGTTGGCTAACGGGCGAAATGCGGGATAGGGCTCGCATGCACATGCACTGCCGTTCACGCCCAGCGCCAGGTAAGAGCAGGCCGGGGGATCGGGTTGGCTAACGGGCGAAATGCGGGATAGGGCTCGCATGCATACGCACTGCCGTTCACGCCCCGCGCCAGGTAAGAGCAGGACGGGGGATCGCTTTGGCTGCCGGGCGAAATGCGGGATAGGGCTCGCATGCACATGCACTGCCGTTCACGCCCCGCGCCAGGTAAGAGCAGGCCGGGGGATCGGGTTGGCTAACGGGCGAAATGCGGGATAGGGCTCGCATGCACATGCACTGCCGTTCACGCCCAGCGCCAGGTAAGAGCAGGCCGGGGGATCGGGTTGGCTAACGGGCGAAATGCGGGATAGGGCTCGCATGCATACGCACTGCCGTTCACGCCCCGCGTTAGGTAAGACAGGGCCGGGGGATCGCTTTGGCTGCCGGGCGAAATGCGGGATAGGGCTCGCATGCACACGCAATGCCGGCACGTCCCGCACCAGGAACGTTCAGGCCGGGGTATCGCTCTGGCTGCCGGGGGAAATGCGGGATAGGGCTCGCATGCATTCGCACTGCCGTTCACGCCCCGCGCCAGGAAAGGGCAGATTGCATTGGTTACAGGAGGGACCTGCTGACGCAGCTCACGAGCCAGCGAGCACGTACTAGTACGGACGCCCTGCTTTAGACCTCAGGGGCGCGCACATCTAAACTCAATCTCCTTCCTCTTCAACTGTAATGAAAGTCGGCGTATTGATCCACATACTCCCGTCTTCCCTTCTTTCAATCCAAGGGTGGCCAGTGCGTGTGCAAGTGAGACCTAACCCGCTTTTCACCCAGCAGCCAAAGCGTTCCCCCGGCCTGCCCTTCCCTGGCGCGGGGCGTGAACGGCAGTGCGTGTGCATGCGAGCCCTACCCCGCATTTCGCCCGGCAGTCAAAGCGTTCCCCCGGCCTGCCCTTTCCTGGCGCGGGGCGTGAACGGCAGTGCGTGTGCATGCGAGCCCTACCCCGCATTTCGCCCGGCAGTCAAAGCGTTCCCCCGGCCTGCCCTTTCCTGGCGCGGGGCGTGAACGGCAGTGCGTGTGCCCGAGTCCCTCCCCTGTCCAGTTAGGTCCCCTCGCCCTGCTACTCTGCTTGCCCTGTCCCATCCCTAAGCAGACCCCGTGTGCAAACCCCCTCAGTGGGCGAGCCATAGCGCTGGGAGGTTTGATGAGTGAGTAGCACCGCGACTGAACCGCGAATGTCGATGCGCGACGCATGCCCATATCAAAAGGTGCGCATACGCTTACACGCATGCCAAAACGGGCGTTCCACTTGTTAGTGGGCCCGAATGGAAACGGTTTGTTAGAGAGCTCAGCAAGGCGCGAGCGTTTCAAATACAAACGCACGCACGCGGTTGGAATTCATCAACAGTTCATATAGCATACAACAGACTAGCGCCGAGAATTGCTTCACATGGCTTACTGCTGAAGTTGCGATGTTATGAAAGTCACCGGAAGGTCACATACTTTATAATTAGATGGCGAGTAGTTGGAGAGAGGTTGAAGCAAATCTATTAAAACTTTGGGTGACAACAGGAGGCCACGTGTTGCTCGATCCTGATCACCATATGATATTAGATACTGCCCATCAATTGTGTCAGTCAGGCCCAGAGGAAACACAATTCCAAAGTGATTACTCCGATCGCTCTCCACTGGCATAAATGTGCATGATATATGAGTTATGTTGAAAGGTGGTACCGACAAAAACCTGCATACAAAATGAATCGCACGAAACCTTGTTTGCAGTTATGCAGCTGAACGACAGGCTCACCGATACAAAAACATTCCGTAATCACTCCGGAAGTGAGGAACGCCCCTGTTCAGAACATACACATAACTTTTCTCAGACTCAGCACATAATTCACAGATGAACGCACTTGATGATAAAGTCCGCATCCGGGATCTTGAGAAATCCGTCTGACTTTAGTAAGTCAGCACACAAGTTTTTAGACAGCTTCTTGCTAGGGTGAAGCTCTGGATGTAAACAACTTGGATGGACGCGCGAGTGGCCGACGGCAATGTATGAGCCACCTCCCTTCTCAAGAACGGCAGGGGTTCCGCCTGATAAGCTGACAAGCTTGCCAAAATACTTCGTGATATCATCGAAAAATTGATGATGCGCAACGACGTTAAATTCTGACAAAATGGAAGGGTCTTGATATGAAGACCAGTGGAACACAGCATGCGGACCCAAGGACCCATAATACGAGTACGACATGAAAGAAGAACCATTCCAGGGAACCCAGTTTTTGTCCATCAGAGACGCTTTTAGATATATCAATGGACGAGGTGGGCCAAGCTGAACTGTGCACCGCCGGTGACAGTGGACTCCAACATAATGCACAGTATTAATAGTTGCTCGATTTGGAGCTTGACCGATTTGTATGGCATTATATAGTCGCACTCTGCCCGAGCCGTCATAAAACAGGCGGCCATCCTCAAGATTCAACTTGTCAAGATGGTTATAACCGACAACTTTCAGAATAAAACCAGAGTCATCCCGAGATACGTGGAGAACTGCAAGCAAGCTCGATTGTTGACCTTCCCAGCCCCAAACTCCGTCAAGAAACGGAGGTCCTATGCAATAGTCATATATCAGAAGGACGGGTTACCCTATAAATACCCTGCCATCTTACGATTCGGCTTGCCTCTACACTTGAGAGTATCGTTCCTTGGCACATAAACTCTTGCAAACGCAATGTAATGATATTTTGAAACGCGGACTAAGCTAGGATTAAAAACGCATGCTCCAGTAGGAAGGTTTGGTATTGATAGCAGCGTGCCGGTGAAGTCAAAGATTTCCGCATTATAAAATGTCGGTAATGTGCACGTGTTATGAAGTGAATTCGTGACCTTTGAAGCAATAAAAAGAATATACATAAGCTGTAATAGCATTTTGTACCTGCAATTAGTACTGAGAGGTATTAGCTTCTATAGCAACTGTAGAAGTACGCGCTGGATCGAGCTTTGTCGCCCGCCTCTTTGTGAGCTGTCGAATATGTTGCATGTCTACGCCGTTTTTGTCAGGGACAGAATAGCCCACCTCTATTCTGTTTGCGGATCGCTTTGGCTGCTGGGCGAAATGCTGGATAGGGCTCGCATGCACACGCAATGCCGTCACGTCCCGCACCAGAAAAAGGCAGGCCGGGGTATCGCTTTGGCTGCTGGGCGAAATGCGGGATAGGGCTCGCATGCACATGCACTGCCGTTCACGCCCCGCGCCAGGTAAGGGCAGGCCGGGGTATCGCTCTGGCTGCCGTGCGAAATGCGGGGTAGGGCTCGCATGCACACGCACTGCCGTTCACGCCCCGCGCCAGGAACGTTCAGGCCGGGGTATCGCTCTGGCTGCCGGGGGAAATGCGGGATAGGGCTCGCATGCACATGCACTGCCGTTCACGCCCCGCGCCAGGAAAGGGCAGATTGCATTGGTTACAGGAGGGACCTGCTGACGCAGCTCACGAGCCAGCGAGCACGTACTAGTACGGACGCCCTGCTTTAGACCTCAGGGGCGCGCCACCTGCAGCGCCGACAGCCTACTCTGCGCCTTGGGCTAGGAGGCCTTGCTCCCTTGGGAGCGCCTCCATCTTCTAAACCCAATCTCCTTCCTCTTCAACTGTAATGAAAGTCGGTTTATTGATCCACATACTCCCGTCTTCCCTTCTTTCAATCCAAGGGTGGCCTGGTGGGATTTCGTCCTACCCCCTTGGCCTTGTGGTGAGCAAAGTGGGGGGGACACCCGCTGAGCGTCAGGACGCGTTTGCTTGGACGGGAACTGTGGGTGTCAGGATGGGTAGCAAGGCGTGGCGTGTGTGTTTTGCCAGAGGCGGCTGAGCTCGCCCGTTATACGCATCTTGCAAGGGCAAACGACAAACGAAAAGAGCATTTGCATTACCGCGCATGCTAGTGTGAAGTGCCCTGAGTGGCATTCAAAGTGACTGGCTGCGAGTGCGACGGCGCAAGGGGGTTTACGTAAGCAGGTTACCTAACCAGTCTGACACGCAAGGGTTACCTAATCGATGGTGATGGCGTAAAGTGATTGCGTAATCCCTGGAGTTGTGGGGGCCCCCCTGGAGTTGTGGGCCCACCCCTGGAGTGACGGGACCCTCCCTGGAGCTGTGGGGATGGGTCGTACGCCGTGGGACGAGCATTCAGTGTGTATTTAAGGAGGAGCCGGGGCTAGGATTTGATATACCAGGCAAACCAGCACAACCAAGCATACCAAGCACACCGGGCAAGCCGATACGAAGCTGCCTGCTGCTCTTGTTCTGTGACACGCGTGTGAAGCCTGAGACGCTCAGTGACTCTGAGCCTAGTGCGTTTCCCCTTTGTAAACGAGCGCGGCCTGACTTGTCCCGTCGTGTCCCTCTGCGCCGAGCGCGCCGCCTCCTGTGCGCCTAGGACCGTCTGCGGCAGCGCGAGGCCCCCTGTCCCCTGAGTCCGTGCGCAGGCCCTGGACCCCTGTTAGTTCCAAGGCTCCCCTCCACTCCTCCTCCTCCTCCCTTGGGCTCAGAGAAGGCTAGGACTTAGGTGGTCGTGTCGGCGGTTGACACACACTGGTGGATCCCGTGCTAGGCCCTCACCCGTTACAGCTTTTCCGCTGACGCTTACGCATCTCGATCAGTCAACGCTTCCGCACCCGTTGATAACCTCGGCTTATACGCTTCCGCACCCTCCTTCGTGAACAGCATTCGCACACAGCTCTCACACACACCGGTGGTTGCCGTGCTTGGCCTACCCTAGCGCCCGGTCCTCATACCAGCGTTAGAAGGAGCTTTCCCGATCCTTGGGCACCCTCAGACAAGCGCAGAAAAAACGAAACTTTTACTCGTGTGTATGTCTTTTGCGCCCTGACGGTCGTGTGGTATCGAGACTAGGGCTCGCCCTGTCTCGTTAGTGTCGAGCTAAGCCCTCCACTAACTCGTACACAACTGATTCAGTTCCCCCCGCTCCGCGGAGACAGCCTCCAGTCGCTATCTTCCCCCAGACAGCTCCACCACCTCTACTCCCTCCGACAACATGGCAGACGACGCCATCGGTGTCACACCCTCAAGCCTCAATACTATCCCCGTATTTGACCCCTGGCAGGATGGTCCCCGCCTGTGGCTTGATAAGATTGATCGCCACGCCAGCACTTTCCACTGGACTCCGGCTGAGCGGCTCCTGGTTGCCCGTTGCCGCCTGAGTCATGATGCACAAACGTGGGAGGCAGGGTTAGGTGATGAGATACTCGATTGGCGAGACTTCAAGGCGGCTTTCCTGGACCGTTTGCCCCCCGACAAGAGGAACTGTTCAACCGCCTATCCAACTGCCGGCAAGGCCGAGCAGAAAGTGTGCGGCGCTATGCCGACCGCTACCGCAACCTGATAGCGCAGCTCAACATCAACCCGGCCCGTGATCCCACGTACATGTACAACTTCCTGCGCGGACTGAACCCTGATACTTATAAGCAGGTGTACCTGATGAGGCCGGCGGATCTGGATGGCGCCATCCGCGATGCCATCTACGTCAGTGAAGGAACCGATAGACCTGCGCGTGGCGGCGACGTGGGAGGGGGTGATGAGGACGGCGCGGACCGCGCGCCGCGCCCAGAACGCTACCCCCCAGCCCCTGCCATGGATGACCGGCGGGTGCGATTCAACGCACCTCCTCGCCCCTCTCGTGACCAGCCCCGCGGTGACCGCCGCTACGAGCCCCGGCGTGATGACCGCACCGATGTTGTGGCCAACCGGCAGCGTGAAGGGCGCTGGGAGGACCGTAGGCAACGCCCCGGCCCGCGCCCCAGCGCACCATCAGGCCCCGCTGACCCGCCGGCCTCACGTGTCGAAGACCTGCAGAAACAGTTGGCACAATTGACCATCAACCTGAGCGAACTAACGCGTGGCTCAATGGAGGCTAACTACTACCGGGCTTCCCCTCAGGCGAATATGCTTGAGCTGGTGCACCGCCGCGGTGCCACCGCCGAGGCCTACGTGGATTCCCCCGAGGCCTTCATGAAGCGCGCCGGCGAGTACCCCAGCTCCGCACTGCCCCGCAAGCGCTTTGTCGTGCCCTTCCCCCGCAGCCGCTCCGACGATCTAGTCCCCCTGGATTCCCGGCATGGCGACGACGGCGACGTCGAGATGGATGACCTGCCGCCACCCATGGACACGCAACCGGAGAACACTAGCCCTGCTCCCGCTCCAACCCCCGAGCAGCCCCGTGCCCCGCGCGCCCGCACTAGCCCATCCGCTGCCGCGGCAGCCACCCCCAGCGTCCCGGCGCGTACCGCGTCTCGAGCTGCTTCCGCGCCGCGGGAGACCCGCACGGCGGTGCCGCCCGGTCGTGCCGGCGGATGGCGCCCTGCACGCGCTCCTGGTGCTCCCATCGGGCGAGCCGACCCTATCCCTGTGACCGACACACAGGAGGTGGAGCGTCAACTGGCCGACGAGGTGGTGGCCAAGGTTAACAAGTTAACCGTGCCGCTAGGCATGGCCATCCGCTGTAACCCCGTAAACGTGTACACCAAGGCCGGCAGCAAGATTTTGGGTATCGCCAGGTCTCACACACGAGCTGCGGTGGCCGCCAACACCGTGCCCACCGTCGCAGCTGTTGACGCTACGCGCAGCAGCAGGCGCGCCGAGGCCCCGGCAGTGAACGCCACCCTGACCCGAGTAGCCGAGATTCCTTACCCCAAGTGGCAGGTTTGCCGCGCCACCATCTTGATTGCTGATGAAGCCGGCGACTGGGTACCCATTCCTGCTGTGGTTGACTCCGGCGCCTCGAATTCCATCATCACTCGGCAAACCCTCCGAAAGCGTGGCTTGTTGGGCAATGTTGCCGCGTCCGACCTTTCCTTCTACAATGCTGACGGTAACCGGGGACGTGCAGCGGGCAAGTTGGAGGGTTTAATGACGTCCACGGGCGACATGCAGATTGCGGTGGACGCCTATGTGAGCAACGCGCACAACTACGGCATGCTGCTGGGCTGTGACTGGTTGTGCCCCGCCCGAGCTACTATCTGCTATGACAAAGGCCGGCTAGAGTACACCAATGACCAAAACCAGCGCAGCGCCCTATCCATCACCTTTTTGCGCGCTCAAGAGGCGGCTACCCTTACCGTTGACGCCGATGACGGACTTTCCGACATCGAGACGTACATGATGCAGGCGCCAAAGCCGGCGCCCGCTCCGGATGCACCAGGCCAGGAGAGCGAAGGCGAGAGCTCTGGTGCGGTTCCAGATCCCACTGCGCACGAGGAGGAGTCACGAGCGTGCCAAGTAGCTGAGATGGCGGTAGATATGATGATGCGCCGCCTAGCCCAAGAGGACTATGCCAAGTTCGGCCGGGTGCCCAGCTTCGCCCCGCCAGATTTCGTGCCCACCTGCGGCCACGCCTCCAGCGTATCGGAAGAGGCGTCGGACGGCGATGCTGTAGTGCCAGAGGCAATCCCGCCGCCCGCCGCGCAGGGAGGCAACCAGGTGGTGCCGACACCACCAGAGGAGGATGCCCCTGCGGCCATGATGGTCAGCATGTCAGAGCCGGGATCGCCCCAGCTGGCGGTGTTGCGCTCTTTGAATCTTGGTTCCCCCACCGACCAGCGCACAGAGACGCTGTTTGAGGCTATCTATCGTGGCCCCGGATGGGATGGCCCCATGCCCGACGAGCCCGGCTCGCCCGGGGTCCCCAGCTTAGCAGGGGAAGGGGCGGCGGCCCCATTCCCCCTCGTCACTCATGACGGAGACGAAGACGGCGAGCCCCCAGCGCTGCTGGGCGATTCCGATAGCGAAAGCAGCTCCCCCACAGATGGCTCCGAGTCTGCGGGCGGCCAAGAGTCAGGAGACGAGTGGGAGCCTGCCCGGCTGGGCTCCTGGTCAAGCGGAGAAGCCTACACCATGCAGGCACACAACCCAGGAAGGGCCGCCTTTGCCTCCCGGCACCCGGCAGTGACGGGGTACGTGCCAACTGAGCCGCACGTATCCCTGCCATATGAGTGCGTGGCCGACTTGGATCCCGCCGGGCATGTGAGGGTAGCGCTGCAGGTGGCGCGCGCCGCCCACACCCACCATGCGTCCCGGCCTGATCCCAGTGAAGAGCTGACCACGAAACTGAAGGCGATGGTGAGCGACGAGCTGCCCACCGACTTGAGGAGCCGCCTCCAGGACCTGTTGAGCGACCGCCATTTCATGTTCGCAAGCGACAATAGTCAGCTGGGCCTGACCGACTGGGTGGACGTGGAGATCGACACGGGCGATGCCCCTCCCGTCTATACCCCGCCTTACCGTATGGCCCGCGCGGAGCAGGAAGTGGTGGAATCCGAGATTGAACGGATGCTGAAGGACGGCATCATTGAGCCCTGCCACAGCCCGTGGTCCTCGCCTGTCCTCGTGATCGCTAAGCGCGGAACCACTGACAAGCGTGTGGTGATCGACTTGCGACGTGTAAATGCTGTCACGCGCATCCCACGCCACCCGATCGGCAACGTGCAGGAGCTGCTAGACAGCATCTCACCTTCCACAGGGCAGCAGTTCTATGCAACCACTACGCTGCAAAAGTCATGGTCACGTTTGCGCACCCAATGAAGCCTTGCGCCCTGTCTTTGCCTCCCTTTACAATTAGCTCTTGCCCGCACGCCCAAACTCGCTTCCTAGCCTGAGAACGGTTCGATTTCCAGTCGAGTTTGCTCACATGGCCCTACGCGCCCCCTTAGGAAGTCCGTATGTATAGTTTGCTGCGCTCTTTAAGAAACTGCGAAAAAGCTGTGCGCGGTTTGGGAACGGACCATGTCGCCCTGACGTATACGTGCACCTTGCGTATGCCGCCAATTGCTGGCCTTTGGGGCTCATACGATATACGTGGTATGATTTTGCTGTGCAACCTGGCGCTGCTGCGGGAAAGGCTGTACGGCGCGCTGCATGGGCGCATGGGCGGTCTAAAAATTCGCTTGCGCGCGCACGCCGGCATTTCCATACACGCATGTTGTCAGGACTGCCGTCACCAATTCCGGGTAGCCACACCCCTAGTGTACTCGGTGCTAGCTGGCCTCGTCGGGGCGCCATCGCTTTCACATGGTTCTGCGTGGAGCGGCCCCACCACTGCTGCTAAGTGGCGCACCCAGGCATTTGGCGCTGTTGGTTTTGCCATGCGCCATGGAAGTAACCCCAGCTATGACTGCGCTGCGCTTGCGGACAGACCTCTAGTATCCAGTGGCGGGGACACCGGGGCTGCAGCGTAATCGTCAGCCCGAGTCACACTGTTGGGAAGTCAGATTCCACGACTTATGCAGGGCAGTGAAGGGTGTGGGGGCACGGTACTTCGGCGCCCGGTTTTTCGGCCTTTTGGGGCTGCACGCGGGACGTTGTTCAGCCCATTCTGCTTGTCACCTCATACATTGCACACGGCACTCCAAAGGCAAGGTTAAACCTTGCGGGCTCCTGAGCGCGGCAAGGATTTTCCTTGAACTTTCAAGTCGCACACTGGCTTGGCCTGCGCTGACATTGCTTAAAATCGCTACATCCAAAAATAAGTGATTTGCCCTGTGTGCCTGGCGTTGGCTCTTCAGACCCAGTTGGCTTTTACATGTCAGTGAAAGCCAACTTCGCGCGGGGCACGTCTTACAGCTTTGCGCACGTATGGAAGATATGTGCTATACGTGGGTATATGATGAGCACAATCGGCGGACTTCCTTGCTCCCAGGCGCGGACATACCCTGGTCGACACGCATCGGCACACACCGACTCCCTCAGTTGCCTGGGCGGCCACCACATGACCCTTTTGCAGCTCAGGTAGCCCCAAACCATGCATACACATGCGTATTATGTTTGTGAAGTGCCGCGGTCTGGACGCCTTGCTCACAGGGTGTGCGGGGGGGGGGGGGGCGTGTGTGGCGTGGCGTGGCGTGTGTGTATGGGCAGGTCACGAGGTCAACCCCCCAACTCCCAACTCCCCGATCTCCCAAGTAACCATCCGGTTACGGCCGACGGTTGAGCCCTGGCCCTTCACTACGCTGCAAAAGTCATGGTCACGTTTGCGCACCCAATGAAGCCTTGCGCCCTGTCTTTGCCTCCCTTTACAATTAGCTCTTGCCCGCACGCCCAAACTCGCTTCCTAGCCTGAGAACGGTTCGATTTCCAGTCGAGTTTGCTCACATGGCCCTACGCGCCCCCTTAGGAAGTCCGTATGTATAGTTTGCTGCGCTCTTTAAGAAACTGCGAAAAAGCTGTGCGCGGTTTGGGAACGGACCATGTCGCCCTGACGTATACGTGCACCTTGCGTATGCCGCCAATTGCTGGCCTTTGGGGCTCATACGATATACGTGGTATGATTTTGCTGTGCAACCTGGCGCTGCTGCGGGAAAGGCTGTACGGCGCGCTGCATGGGCGCATGGGCGGTCTAAAAATTCGCTTGCGCGCGCACGCCGGCATTTCCATACACGCATGTTGTCAGGACTGCCGTCACCAATTCCGGGTAGCCACACCCCTAGTGTACTCGGTGCTAGCTGGCCTCGTCGGGGCGCCATCGCTTTCACATGGTTCTGCGTGGAGCGGCCCCACCACTGCTGCTAAGTGGCGCACCCAGGCATTTGGCGCTGTTGGTTTTGCCATGCGCCATGGAAGTAACCCCAGCTATGACTGCGCTGCGCTTGCGGACAGACCTCTAGTATCCAGTGGCGGGGACACCGGGGCTGCAGCGTAATCGTCAGCCCGAGTCACACTGTTGGGAAGTCAGATTCCACGACTTATGCAGGGCAGTGAACTTCCATAGATCTGAAAAGCGGCTACTGGGCCGTCATGCTTAAATCAGAAGACGCTCGCAACAAAACCGCTTTCCACACCACCACGGCACAGTACCGCCACACCCGGCTGCCAATGGGGTGGAGCGGCTCCACCAGCTATTTCACCAGCTTGGTGCGCAAGGCGCTGAAACCGGTGCTGATCACCCCCGGACACACGCGACGCTACAAGTACGAAAACGACCCTGAGGCTGCGCGGCTCACAGAGCCATGCTGCACCTATTACCTGGATGACGTGATCATCGTGTCGCCAGATCTTGAGAGCCACCTGCGCCACGTGGAGATCGTGCTGGCGCTCTTCTATCTTGCGGGCCCGAAGGTGTCGGCGTCCACGTGCCACTTTGCTCAGCGGCGGGTCCTGTTCCTGGGACACCTGCTGGACGGGGAAAAAGGCACGATTGAGCCGCACCCCCGCAACGTGGAGTCCATCAACGCCCTACCACCCCCTACGACAGTACGGCTGGTGAAAGCGTTAATTGGAATGGTATCGTATTACCGCATCTTTATCCCCTACTGTTCCCTCGTCGCCAAACCCTTGTTCGACCTACTAAAGAAGGACGCGCCTTGGCGCTGGGGCCCCGAGCAGCAGCGGGCCTTCGAGGCGCTCAAGGTGGCCCTGACCAGCGAGCCCGTGCTCCGTGCGCCTCGCTTCGACCGCCCCTTCATCCTACAGACAGATTGGAGTGGACACGCGGTCGCCGCATGCTTGGCGCAGAAGGACGATAGTGGAAAGGAGTACGCCGTTCAGTTTGCAAGCAAGCGGCTCACTGGAAGCCAGTCACAATGGTCGTCAGCTGACGGCGAGGCCTATGCCACAGTATGGGCGGTGCAGCACTTCCGGCCCTACCTGTTCGGCACCCATTTCACGCTGGTAACAGACAGTATGGCGGTTCGCCACATTTGGACCGCCGGTGCCTCCGATCTGCACGGGCGCCTGGCCCGTTACGCCTTCAAGTTGATGCCGTAACTCATTTGACGTGGTGCATCGACCTGCGGAGCGACACGGCAACGTAGACGGGCTCAGTAGGCTTGGGCACCTGCTGCCCCAACCCGGAGGCGGGACACTGGATGCTGGCGCAGTGCCAGCGGCGGAAGCGCACGCAGCGACGGCGGCGGAGTAGACGGAGAGGACGCCGGAGGGGCCGTACGAGGCTTTGGTGCGAGCGCATGCAGCCACGGCAGCGGAGTTGACGGAGAGGACGCAGGAGGGGCTGGCGGAGGCACTGGTGCGAGCGCACGCAGCGACAGCGGCGCAGTAGACGGAGAGGACGCAGGAGGAGCTGGCAGAGGCTCTGGTGCGAGCGCACGCAGCCAAGGCAGCGGAGTAGACGGAGAGGACGCCGGAGGGGCCGGCGGAGGCTCTGATGGGAGCGCACGCAGCTACGGCAGCGGCGAAGTAGACGGAGAGGAGGCCGGAGGCGCTGGCAGAGGCGGTTGCGGGAGCGCACGCAGCTACGGCAGCGGCGAAGTAGACGGAGAGGAGGCCGGAGGGGCTGGCAGAGGCTCAGGTGCGAGCGCACGCAGCGACAGCGGCGAAGTAGAAGGACAGATCGCCGGAGGGGCCGGACGAGGCTCTGGCGGGAGCGCACGCAGCGACGGCGGCGGAGTAGACGGAAAGGACGCCGGAGGGGCCGGACGAGGCTCTGGCGGCAGCGCACGCAGCCACGGCAGCGGAGTAGACGGAGAGGAGGCCGGAGGGGCTGGCCGAGGCTCGGGTGCAAGCGCACGCAGCCACTGCAGCGGAGTAGACGGACAGAACGCCGGAGGGGCCTGACGAGGCTCAGGTGCGAGCGCACGCAGCCACGGCAGCGGAGTAGACGGACAGGACGCCGGAGGGGCCGGCGGAGGCTCTGGCGGGAGCGCACGCAGCGACGGCGGCGCAGTAGACGGAGAGGACGCAGGAGGGGCCGGACGAGGCTCAGGTGCGAGCGCATGAAGCCACGGAAGCGTAGTAGACGGAGAGGAGGCCGGAGGGGCCGGCGGAGGCTCTGGCGGAAGCGCACGCAGCTACGGCAGCGGCGAAGTAGACGAAGAGGAAGCCGGAGGGGCTGGCAGAGGCTCTGGTGCGAGCGCACGCAGCCAAGGCAGCGGAGTAGACGGAGAGGAGGCCGGAGGGGCCGGACGAGGCTCTGGCGGGAGCGCACGCAGCGACGGCGGCGGCGAAGTAGACGGAGAGGACGCCGGAGGGGCCGGACGAGGCTTTGGTGCGAGCGCATGCAGCCTGGCCCGGCCGACGCGCCCGGCTCGCCCTTCGGCGCGCCTGGATAGATCTTGAAGCATAGATGAACGTGGGCGCCTCGTTCGTGCACAGCGGCGGCGTGCACAATAAACCCTGGGGGCGGGCGAGGGGTGGGGGTGGGGCAGGGGAGGTGGGGGGGGACGGGGGGGGTGCGGGTGCGGGAGGGGAAGGGGCGTGGCAACCGATTCCCGACGCGCCCGGCTCGCCCTTCGGCGCGCCTGGATAGGTCTTGAAGCATAGATGAACGTGGGCTCCTCGTTCGTGCACAGCGGCGGCGTGCACAATAAACCCTGGGGGCGGGCGAGGGGTGGGGGTGGGGCAGGGGAGGTGGGGGGGGACGGGGGGACGGGGGGGTGCGGGTGCGGGAGGGGAAGGGGCGTGGCAACCGATTCCCGACGCGCCCGGCTCGCCCTTCGGCGCGCCTGGATAGGTCTTGAAGCATAGATGAACGTGGGCTCCTCGTTCGTGCACAGCGGCGGCGTGCACAATAAACCCTGGGGGCGGGCGAGGGGTGGGGGTGGGGCAGGGGAGGTGGGGGGGGGGACGGGGGGGTGCGGGTGCGGGAGGGGAAGGGGCGTGGCAACCGATTCCCGACGCGCCCGGCTCGCCCTTCGGCGCGCCTGGATAGGTCTTGAAGCATAGATGAACGTGGGCTCCTCGTTCGTGCACAGCGGCGGCGTGCACAATAAACCCTGGGGGCGGGCGAGGGGTGGGGGTGGGGCAGGGGAGGTGGGGGGGGGGGGACGGGGGGGGTGCGGGTGCGGGAGGGGAAGGGGCGTGGCAACCGATTCCCGACGCGCCCGGCTCGCCCTTCGGCGCGCCTGGATAGGTCTTGAAGCATAGATGAACGTGGGCTCCTCGTTCGTGCACAGCGGCGGCGTGCACAATAAACCCTGGGGGCGGGCGAGGGGTGGGGGTGGGGCAGGGGAGGTGGGGGGGGGGACGGGGGGGTGCGGGTGCGGGAGGGGAAGGGGCGTGGCAACCGATTCCCGACGCGCCCGGCTCGCCCTTCGGCGCGCCTGGATAGGTCTTGAAGCATAGATGAACGTGGGCTCCTCGTTCGTGCACAGCGGCGGCGTGCACAATAAACCCTGGGGGCGGGCGAGGGGTGGGGGTGGGGCAGGGGAGGTGGGGGGGGGGGGGGCGGGGGGGGTGCGGGTGCGGGAGGGGAAGGGGCGTGGCAACCGATTCCCGACGCGCCCGGCTCGCCCTTCGGCGCGCCTGGATAGGTCTTGAAGCATAGATGAACGTGGGCTCCTCGTTCGTGCACAGCGGCGGCGTGCACAATAAACCCTGGGGGCGGGCGAGGGGTGGGGGTGGGGCAGGGGAGGTGGGGGGGGGGGGACGGGGGGGTGCGGGTGCGGGAGGGGAAGGGGCGTGGCAACCGATTCCCGACGCGCCCGGCTCGCCCTTCGGCGCGCCTGGATAGGTCTTGAAGCATAGATGAACGTGGGCTCCTCGTTCGTGCACAGCGGCGGCGTGCACAATAAACCCTGGGGGCGGGCGAGGGGTGGGGGTGGGGCAGGGGAGGTGGGGGGGGGGGACGGGGGGGGTGCGGGTGCGGGAGGGGAAGGGGCGTGGCAACCGATTCCCGACGCGCCCGGCTCGCCCTTCGGCGCGCCTGGATAGGTCTTGAAGCATAGATGAACGTGGGCTCCTCGTTCGTGCACAGCGGCGGCGTGCACAATAAACCCTGGGGGCGGGCGAGGGGTGGGGGTGGGGCAGGGGAGGTGGGGGGGGGGACGGGGGGGGTGCGGGTGCGGGAGGGGAAGGGGCGTGGCAACCGATTCCCGACGCGCCCGGCTCGCCCTTCGGCGCGCCTGGATAGGTCTTGAAGCATAGATGAACGTGGGCTCCTCGTTCGTGCACAGCGGCGGCGTGCACAATAAACCCTGGGGGCGGGCGAGGGGTGGGGGTGGGGCAGGGGAGGTGGGGGGGGGGGGACGGGGGGGTGCGGGTGCGGGAGGGGAAGGGGCGTGGCAACCGATTCCCGACGCGCCCGGCTCGCCCTTCGGCGCGCCTGGATAGGTCTTGAAGCATAGATGAACGTGGGCTCCTCGTTCGTGCACAGCGGCGGCGTGCACAATAAACCCTGGGGGCGGGCGAGGGGTGGGGGTGGGGCAGGGGAGGTGGGGGGGGGACGGGGGGGTGCGGGTGCGGGAGGGGAAGGGGCGTGGCAACCGATTCCCGACGCGCCCGGCTCGCCCTTCGGCGCGCCTGGATAGGTCTTGAAGCATAGATGAACGTGGGCTCCTCGTTCGTGCACAGCGGCGGCGTGCACAATAAACCCTGGGGGCGGGCGAGGGGTGGGGGTGGGGCAGGGGAGGTGGGGGGGGGGGGACGGGGGGGTGCGGGTGCGGGAGGGGAAGGGGCGTGGCAACCGATTCCCGACGCGCCCGGCTCGCCCTTCGGCGCGCCTGGATAGGTCTTGAAGCATAGATGAACGTGGGCTCCTCGTTCGTGCACAGCGGCGGCGTGCACAATAAACCCTGGGGGCGGGCGAGGGGTGGGGGTGGGGCAGGGGAGGTGGGGGGGGGGACGGGGGGGTGCGGGTGCGGGAGGGGAAGGGGCGTGGCAACCGATTCCCGACGCGCCCGGCTCGCCCTTCGGCGCGCCTGGATAGGTCTTGAAGCATAGATGAACGTGGGCTCCTCGTTCGTGCACAGCGGCGGCGTGCACAATAAACCCTGGGGGCGGGCGAGGGGTGGGGGTGGGGCAGGGGAGGTGGGGGGGGGGGACGGGGGGGTGCGGGTGCGGGAGGGGAAGGGGCGTGGCAACCGATTCCCGACGCGCCCGGCTCGCCCTTCGGCGCGCCTGGATAGGTCTTGAAGCATAGATGAACGTGGGCTCCTCGTTCGTGCACAGCGGCGGCGTGCACAATAAACCCTGGGGGCGGGCGAGGGGTGGGGGTGGGGCAGGGGAGGTGGGGGGGGGGGGACGGGGGGGTGCGGGTGCGGGAGGGGAAGGGGCGTGGCAACCGATTCCCGACGCGCCCGGCTCGCCCTTCGGCGCGCCTGGATAGGTCTTGAAGCATAGATGAACGTGGGCTCCTCGTTCGTGCACAGCGGCGGCGTGCACAATAAACCCTGGGGGCGGGCGAGGGGTGGGGGTGGGGCAGGGGAGGTGGGGGGGGGGACGGGGGGGTGCGGGTGCGGGAGGGGAAGGGGCGTGGCAACCGATTCCCGACGCGCCCGGCTCGCCCTTCGGCGCGCCTGGATAGGTCTTGAAGCATAGATGAACGTGGGCTCCTCGTTCGTGCACAGCGGCGGCGTGCACAATAAACCCTGGGGGCGGGCGAGGGGTGGGGGTGGGGCAGGGGAGGTGGGGGGGGGGACGGGGGGGTGCGGGTGCGGGAGGGGAAGGGGCGTGGCAACCGATTCCCGACGCGCCCGGCTCGCCCTTCGGCGCGCCTGGATAGGTCTTGAAGCATAGATGAACGTGGGCTCCTCGTTCGTGCACAGCGGCGGCGTGCACAATAAACCCTGGGGGCGGGCGAGGGGTGGGGGTGGGGCAGGGGAGGTGGGGGGGGGGACGGGGGGGTGCGGGTGCGGGAGGGGAAGGGGCGTGGCAACCGATTCCCGACGCGCCCGGCTCGCCCTTCGGCGCGCCTGGATAGGTCTTGAAGCATAGATGAACGTGGGCTCCTCGTTCGTGCACAGCGGCGGCGTGCACAATAAACCCTGGGGGCGGGCGAGGGGTGGGGGTGGGGCAGGGGAGGTGGGGGGGGGGGGACGGGGGGGTGCGGGTGCGGGAGGGGAAGGGGCGTGGCAACCGATTCCCGACGCGCCCGGCTCGCCCTTCGGCGCGCCTGGATAGGTCTTGAAGCATAGATGAACGTGGGCTCCTCGTTCGTGCACAGCGGCGGCGTGCACAATAAACCCTGGGGGCGGGCGAGGGGTGGGGGTGGGGCAGGGGAGGTGGGGGGGGGGACGGGGGGGTGCGGGTGCGGGAGGGGAAGGGGCGTGGCAACCGATTCCCGACGCGCCCGGCTCGCCCTTCGGCGCGCCTGGATAGGTCTTGAAGCATAGATGAACGTGGGCTCCTCGTTCGTGCACAGCGGCGGCGTGCACAATAAACCCTGGGGGCGGGCGAGGGGTGGGGGTGGGGCAGGGGAGGTGGGGGGGGGGACGGGGGGGGTGCGGGTGCGGGAGGGGAAGGGGCGTGGCAACCGATTCCCGACGCGCCCGGCTCGCCCTTCGGCGCGCCTGGATAGGTCTTGAAGCATAGATGAACGTGGGCTCCTCGTTCGTGCACAGCGGCGGCGTGCACAATAAACCCTGGGGGCGGGCGAGGGGTGGGGGTGGGGCAGGGGAGGTGGGGGGGGGGACGGGGGGGTGCGGGTGCGGGAGGGGAAGGGGCGTGGCAACCGATTCCCGACGCGCCCGGCTCGCCCTTCGGCGCGCCTGGATAGGTCTTGAAGCATAGATGAACGTGGGCTCCTCGTTCGTGCACAGCGGCGGCGTGCACAATAAACCCTGGGGGCGGGCGAGGGGTGGGGGTGGGGCAGGGGAGGTGGGGGGGGGGACGGGGGGGGTGCGGGTGCGGGAGGGGAAGGGGCGTGGCAACCGATTCCCGACGCGCCCGGCTCGCCCTTCGGCGCGCCTGGATAGGTCTTGAAGCATAGATGAACGTGGGCTCCTCGTTCGTGCACAGCGGCGGCGTGCACAATAAACCCTGGGGGCGGGCGAGGGGTGGGGGTGGGGCAGGGGAGGTGGGGGGGGGGGACGGGGGGGTGCGGGTGCGGGAGGGGAAGGGGCGTGGCAACCGATTCCCGACGCGCCCGGCTCGCCCTTCGGCGCGCCTGGATAGGTCTTGAAGCATAGATGAACGTGGGCTCCTCGTTCGTGCACAGCGGCGGCGTGCACAATAAACCCTGGGGGCGGGCGAGGGGTGGGGGTGGGGCAGGGGAGGTGGGGGGGGGGGACGGGGGGGTGCGGGTGCGGGAGGGGAAGGGGCGTGGCAACCGATTCCCGACGCGCCCGGCTCGCCCTTCGGCGCGCCTGGATAGGTCTTGAAGCATAGATGAACGTGGGCTCCTCGTTCGTGCACAGCGGCGGCGTGCACAATAAACCCTGGGGGCGGGCGAGGGGTGGGGGTGGGGCAGGGGAGGTGGGGGGGGGGACGGGGGGGTGCGGGTGCGGGAGGGGAAGGGGCGTGGCAACCGATTCCCGACGCGCCCGGCTCGCCCTTCGGCGCGCCTGGATAGGTCTTGAAGCATAGATGAACGTGGGCTCCTCGTTCGTGCACAGCGGCGGCGTGCACAATAAACCCTGGGGGCGGGCGAGGGGTGGGGGTGGGGCAGGGGAGGTGGGGGGGGGGGACGGGGGGGTGCGGGTGCGGGAGGGGAAGGGGCGTGGCAACCGATTCCCGACGCGCCCGGCTCGCCCTTCGGCGCGCCTGGATAGGTCTTGAAGCATAGATGAACGTGGGCTCCTCGTTCGTGCACAGCGGCGGCGTGCACAATAAACCCTGGGGGCGGGCGAGGGGTGGGGGTGGGGCAGGGGAGGTGGGGGGGGGGACGGGGGGGTGCGGGTGCGGGAGGGGAAGGGGCGTGGCAACCGATTCCCGACGCGCCCGGCTCGCCCTTCGGCGCGCCTGGATAGGTCTTGAAGCATAGATGAACGTGGGCTCCTCGTTCGTGCACAGCGGCGGCGTGCACAATAAACCCTGGGGGCGGGCGAGGGGTGGGGGTGGGGCAGGGGAGGTGGGGGGGGGACGGGGGGGGTGCGGGTGCGGGAGGGGAAGGGGCGTGGCAACCGATTCCCGACGCGCCCGGCTCGCCCTTCGGCGCGCCTGGATAGGTCTTGAAGCATAGATGAACGTGGGCTCCTCGTTCGTGCACAGCGGCGGCGTGCACAATAAACCCTGGGGGCGGGCGAGGGGTGGGGGTGGGGCAGGGGAGGTGGGGGGGGGACGGGGGGGGTGCGGGTGCGGGAGGGGAAGGGGCGTGGCAACCGATTCCCGACGCGCCCGGCTCGCCCTTCGGCGCGCCTGGATAGGTCTTGAAGCATAGATGAACGTGGGCTCCTCGTTCGTGCACAGCGGCGGCGTGCACAATAAACCCTGGGGGCGGGCGAGGGGTGGGGGTGGGGCAGGGGAGGTGGGGGGGGGGGACGGGGGGGTGCGGGTGCGGGAGGGGAAGGGGCGTGGCAACCGATTCCCGACGCGCCCGGCTCGCCCTTCGGCGCGCCTGGATAGGTCTTGAAGCATAGATGAACGTGGGCTCCTCGTTCGTGCACAGCGGCGGCGTGCACAATAAACCCTGGGGGCGGGCGAGGGGTGGGGGTGGGGCAGGGGAGGTGGGGGGGGGACGGGGGGGTGCGGGTGCGGGAGGGGAAGGGGCGTGGCAACCGATTCCCGACGCGCCCGGCTCGCCCTTCGGCGCGCCTGGATAGGTCTTGAAGCATAGATGAACGTGGGCTCCTCGTTCGTGCACAGCGGCGGCGTGCACAATAAACCCTGGGGGCGGGCGAGGGGTGGGGGTGGGGCAGGGGAGGTGGGGGGGGGACGGGGGGGGTGCGGGTGCGGGAGGGGAAGGGGCGTGGCAACCGATTCCCGACGCGCCCGGCTCGCCCTTCGGCGCGCCTGGATAGGTCTTGAAGCATAGATGAACGTGGGCTCCTCGTTCGTGCACAGCGGCGGCGTGCACAATAAACCCTGGGGGCGGGCGAGGGGTGGGGGTGGGGCAGGGGAGGTGGGGGGGGGACGGGGGGGTGCGGGTGCGGGAGGGGAAGGGGCGTGGCAACCGATTCCCGACGCGCCCGGCTCGCCCTTCGGCGCGCCTGGATAGGTCTTGAAGCATAGATGAACGTGGGCTCCTCGTTCGTGCACAGCGGCGGCGTGCACAATAAACCCTGGGGGCGGGCGAGGGGTGGGGGTGGGGCAGGGGAGGTGGGGGGGGGGGACGGGGGGGTGCGGGTGCGGGAGGGGAAGGGGCGTGGCAACCGATTCCCGACGCGCCCGGCTCGCCCTTCGGCGCGCCTGGATAGGTCTTGAAGCATAGATGAACGTGGGCTCCTCGTTCGTGCACAGCGGCGGCGTGCACAATAAACCCTGGGGGCGGGCGAGGGGTGGGGGTGGGGCAGGGGAGGTGGGGGGGGGGACGGGGGGGTGCGGGTGCGGGAGGGGAAGGGGCGTGGCAACCGATTCCCGACGCGCCCGGCTCGCCCTTCGGCGCGCCTGGATAGGTCTTGAAGCATAGATGAACGTGGGCTCCTCGTTCGTGCACAGCGGCGGCGTGCACAATAAACCCTGGGGGCGGGCGAGGGGTGGGGGTGGGGCAGGGGAGGTGGGGGGGGGGACGGGGGGGTGCGGGTGCGGGAGGGGAAGGGGCGTGGCAACCGATTCCCGACGCGCCCGGCTCGCCCTTCGGCGCGCCTGGATAGGTCTTGAAGCATAGATGAACGTGGGCTCCTCGTTCGTGCACAGCGGCGGCGTGCACAATAAACCCTGGGGGCGGGCGAGGGGTGGGGGTGGGGCAGGGGAGGTGGGGGGGGGGACGGGGGGGTGCGGGTGCGGGAGGGGAAGGGGCGTGGCAACCGATTCCCGACGCGCCCGGCTCGCCCTTCGGCGCGCCTGGATAGGTCTTGAAGCATAGATGAACGTGGGCTCCTCGTTCGTGCACAGCGGCGGCGTGCACAATAAACCCTGGGGGCGGGCGAGGGGTGGGGGTGGGGCAGGGGAGGTGGGGGGGGGGACGGGGGGGTGCGGGTGCGGGAGGGGAAGGGGCGTGGCAACCGATTCCCGACGCGCCCGGCTCGCCCTTCGGCGCGCCTGGATAGGTCTTGAAGCATAGATGAACGTGGGCTCCTCGTTCGTGCACAGCGGCGGCGTGCACAATAAACCCTGGGGGCGGGCGAGGGGTGGGGGTGGGGCAGGGGAGGTGGGGGGGGGGACGGGGGGGTGCGGGTGCGGGAGGGGAAGGGGCGTGGCAACCGATTCCCGACGCGCCCGGCTCGCCCTTCGGCGCGCCTGGATAGGTCTTGAAGCATAGATGAACGTGGGCTCCTCGTTCGTGCACAGCGGCGGCGTGCACAATAAACCCTGGGGGCGGGCGAGGGGTGGGGGTGGGGCAGGGGAGGTGGGGGGGGGGACGGGGGGGGTGCGGGTGCGGGAGGGGAAGGGGCGTGGCAACCGATTCCCGACGCGCCCGGCTCGCCCTTCGGCGCGCCTGGATAGGTCTTGAAGCATAGATGAACGTGGGCTCCTCGTTCGTGCACAGCGGCGGCGTGCACAATAAACCCTGGGGGCGGGCGAGGGGTGGGGGTGGGGCAGGGGAGGTGGGGGGGGGGACGGGGGGGTGCGGGTGCGGGAGGGGAAGGGGCGTGGCAACCGATTCCCGACGCGCCCGGCTCGCCCTTCGGCGCGCCTGGATAGGTCTTGAAGCATAGATGAACGTGGGCTCCTCGTTCGTGCACAGCGGCGGCGTGCACAATAAACCCTGGGGGCGGGCGAGGGGTGGGGGTGGGGCAGGGGAGGTGGGGGGGGGACGGGGGGGTGCGGGTGCGGGAGGGGAAGGGGCGTGGCAACCGATTCCCGACGCGCCCGGCTCGCCCTTCGGCGCGCCTGGATAGGTCTTGAAGCATAGATGAACGTGGGCTCCTCGTTCGTGCACAGCGGCGGCGTGCACAATAAACCCTGGGGGCGGGCGAGGGGTGGGGGTGGGGCAGGGGAGGTGGGGGGGGGACGGGGGGGTGCGGGTGCGGGAGGGGAAGGGGCGTGGCAACCGATTCCCGACGCGCCCGGCTCGCCCTTCGGCGCGCCTGGATAGGTCTTGAAGCATAGATGAACGTGGGCTCCTCGTTCGTGCACAGCGGCGGCGTGCACAATAAACCCTGGGGGCGGGCGAGGGGTGGGGGTGGGGCAGGGGAGGTGGGGGGGGGACGGGGGGGTGCGGGTGCGGGAGGGGAAGGGGCGTGGCAACCGATTCCCGACGCGCCCGGCTCGCCCTTCGGCGCGCCTGGATAGGTCTTGAAGCATAGATGAACGTGGGCTCCTCGTTCGTGCACAGCGGCGGCGTGCACAATAAACCCTGGGGGCGGGCGAGGGGTGGGGGTGGGGCAGGGGAGGTGGGGGGGGGGACGGGGGGGTGCGGGTGCGGGAGGGGAAGGGGCGTGGCAACCGATTCCCGACGCGCCCGGCTCGCCCTTCGGCGCGCCTGGATAGGTCTTGAAGCATAGATGAACGTGGGCTCCTCGTTCGTGCACAGCGGCGGCGTGCACAATAAACCCTGGGGGCGGGCGAGGGGTGGGGGTGGGGCAGGGGAGGTGGGGGGGGGGACGGGGGGGTGCGGGTGCGGGAGGGGAAGGGGCGTGGCAACCGATTCCCGACGCGCCCGGCTCGCCCTTCGGCGCGCCTGGATAGGTCTTGAAGCATAGATGAACGTGGGCTCCTCGTTCGTGCACAGCGGCGGCGTGCACAATAAACCCTGGGGGCGGGCGAGGGGTGGGGGTGGGGCAGGGGAGGTGGGGGGGGGACGGGGGGGTGCGGGTGCGGGAGGGGAAGGGGCGTGGCAACCGATTCCCGACGCGCCCGGCTCGCCCTTCGGCGCGCCTGGATAGGTCTTGAAGCATAGATGAACGTGGGCTCCTCGTTCGTGCACAGCGGCGGCGTGCACAATAAACCCTGGGGGCGGGCGAGGGGTGGGGGTGGGGCAGGGGAGGTGGGGGGGGGGGACGGGGGGGTGCGGGTGCGGGAGGGGAAGGGGCGTGGCAACCGATTCCCGACGCGCCCGGCTCGCCCTTCGGCGCGCCTGGATAGGTCTTGAAGCATAGATGAACGTGGGCTCCTCGTTCGTGCACAGCGGCGGCGTGCACAATAAACCCTGGGGGCGGGCGAGGGGTGGGGGTGGGGCAGGGGAGGTGGGGGGGGGGGACGGGGGGGTGCGGGTGCGGGAGGGGAAGGGGCGTGGCAACCGATTCCCGACGCGCCCGGCTCGCCCTTCGGCGCGCCTGGATAGGTCTTGAAGCATAGATGAACGTGGGCTCCTCGTTCGTGCACAGCGGCGGCGTGCACAATAAACCCTGGGGGCGGGCGAGGGGTGGGGGTGGGGCAGGGGAGGTGGGGGGGGGACGGGGGGGGTGCGGGTGCGGGAGGGGAAGGGGCGTGGCAACCGATTCCCGACGCGCCCGGCTCGCCCTTCGGCGCGCCTGGATAGGTCTTGAAGCATAGATGAACGTGGGCTCCTCGTTCGTGCACAGCGGCGGCGTGCACAATAAACCCTGGGGGCGGGCGAGGGGTGGGGGTGGGGCAGGGGAGGTGGGGGGGGGGGACGGGGGGGTGCGGGTGCGGGAGGGGAAGGGGCGTGGCAACCGATTCCCGACGCGCCCGGCTCGCCCTTCGGCGCGCCTGGATAGGTCTTGAAGCATAGATGAACGTGGGCTCCTCGTTCGTGCACAGCGGCGGCGTGCACAATAAACCCTGGGGGCGGGCGAGGGGTGGGGGTGGGGCAGGGGAGGTGGGGGGGGGGGACGGGGGGGGTGCGGGTGCGGGAGGGGAAGGGGCGTGGCAACCGATTCCCGACGCGCCCGGCTCGCCCTTCGGCGCGCCTGGATAGGTCTTGAAGCATAGATGAACGTGGGCTCCTCGTTCGTGCACAGCGGCGGCGTGCACAATAAACCCTGGGGGCGGGCGAGGGGTGGGGGTGGGGCAGGGGAGGTGGGGGGGGGACGGGGGGGTGCGGGTGCGGGAGGGGAAGGGGCGTGGCAACCGATTCCCGACGCGCCCGGCTCGCCCTTCGGCGCGCCTGGATAGGTCTTGAAGCATAGATGAACGTGGGCTCCTCGTTCGTGCACAGCGGCGGCGTGCACAATAAACCCTGGGGGCGGGCGAGGGGTGGGGGTGGGGCAGGGGAGGTGGGGGGGGGGACGGGGGGGTGCGGGTGCGGGAGGGGAAGGGGCGTGGCAACCGATTCCCGACGCGCCCGGCTCGCCCTTCGGCGCGCCTGGATAGGTCTTGAAGCATAGATGAACGTGGGCTCCTCGTTCGTGCACAGCGGCGGCGTGCACAATAAACCCTGGGGGCGGGCGAGGGGTGGGGGTGGGGCAGGGGAGGTGGGGGGGGGGACGGGGGGGTGCGGGTGCGGGAGGGGAAGGGGCGTGGCAACCGATTCCCGACGCGCCCGGCTCGCCCTTCGGCGCGCCTGGATAGGTCTTGAAGCATAGATGAACGTGGGCTCCTCGTTCGTGCACAGCGGCGGCGTGCACAATAAACCCTGGGGGCGGGCGAGGGGTGGGGGTGGGGCAGGGGAGGTGGGGGGGGGACGGGGGGGTGCGGGTGCGGGAGGGGAAGGGGCGTGGCAACCGATTCCCGACGCGCCCGGCTCGCCCTTCGGCGCGCCTGGATAGGTCTTGAAGCATAGATGAACGTGGGCTCCTCGTTCGTGCACAGCGGCGGCGTGCACAATAAACCCTGGGGGCGGGCGAGGGGTGGGGGTGGGGCAGGGGAGGTGGGGGGGGGACGGGGGGGTGCGGGTGCGGGAGGGGAAGGGGCGTGGCAACCGATTCCCGACGCGCCCGGCTCGCCCTTCGGCGCGCCTGGATAGGTCTTGAAGCATAGATGAACGTGGGCTCCTCGTTCGTGCACAGCGGCGGCGTGCACAATAAACCCTGGGGGCGGGCGAGGGGTGGGGGTGGGGCAGGGGAGGTGGGGGGGGGGACGGGGGGGTGCGGGTGCGGGAGGGGAAGGGGCGTGGCAACCGATTCCCGACGCGCCCGGCTCGCCCTTCGGCGCGCCTGGATAGGTCTTGAAGCATAGATGAACGTGGGCTCCTCGTTCGTGCACAGCGGCGGCGTGCACAATAAACCCTGGGGGCGGGCGAGGGGTGGGGGTGGGGCAGGGGAGGTGGGGGGGGGGACGGGGGGGTGCGGGTGCGGGAGGGGAAGGGGCGTGGCAACCGATTCCCGACGCGCCCGGCTCGCCCTTCGGCGCGCCTGGATAGGTCTTGAAGCATAGATGAACGTGGGCTCCTCGTTCGTGCACAGCGGCGGCGTGCACAATAAACCCTGGGGGCGGGCGAGGGGTGGGGGTGGGGCAGGGGAGGTGGGGGGGGGGACGGGGGGGTGCGGGTGCGGGAGGGGAAGGGGCGTGGCAACCGATTCCCGACGCGCCCGGCTCGCCCTTCGGCGCGCCTGGATAGGTCTTGAAGCATAGATGAACGTGGGCTCCTCGTTCGTGCACAGCGGCGGCGTGCACAATAAACCCTGGGGGCGGGCGAGGGGTGGGGGTGGGGCAGGGGAGGTGGGGGGGGGACGGGGGGGTGCGGGTGCGGGAGGGGAAGGGGCGTGGCAACCGATTCCCGACGCGCCCGGCTCGCCCTTCGGCGCGCCTGGATAGGTCTTGAAGCATAGATGAACGTGGGCTCCTCGTTCGTGCACAGCGGCGGCGTGCACAATAAACCCTGGGGGCGGGCGAGGGGTGGGGGTGGGGCAGGGGAGGTGGGGGGGGGGGACGGGGGGGTGCGGGTGCGGGAGGGGAAGGGGCGTGGCAACCGATTCCCGACGCGCCCGGCTCGCCCTTCGGCGCGCCTGGATAGGTCTTGAAGCATAGATGAACGTGGGCTCCTCGTTCGTGCACAGCGGCGGCGTGCACAATAAACCCTGGGGGCGGGCGAGGGGTGGGGGTGGGGCAGGGGAGGTGGGGGGGGGGACGGGGGGGTGCGGGTGCGGGAGGGGAAGGGGCGTGGCAACCGATTCCCGACGCGCCCGGCTCGCCCTTCGGCGCGCCTGGATAGGTCTTGAAGCATAGATGAACGTGGGCTCCTCGTTCGTGCACAGCGGCGGCGTGCACAATAAACCCTGGGGGCGGGCGAGGGGTGGGGGTGGGGCAGGGGAGGTGGGGGGGGGGACGGGGGGGTGCGGGTGCGGGAGGGGAAGGGGCGTGGCAACCGATTCCCGACGCGCCCGGCTCGCCCTTCGGCGCGCCTGGATAGGTCTTGAAGCATAGATGAACGTGGGCTCCTCGTTCGTGCACAGCGGCGGCGTGCACAATAAACCCTGGGGGCGGGCGAGGGGTGGGGGTGGGGCAGGGGAGGTGGGGGGGGGACGGGGGGGTGCGGGTGCGGGAGGGGAAGGGGCGTGGCAACCGATTCCCGACGCGCCCGGCTCGCCCTTCGGCGCGCCTGGATAGGTCTTGAAGCATAGATGAACGTGGGCTCCTCGTTCGTGCACAGCGGCGGCGTGCACAATAAACCCTGGGGGCGGGCGAGGGGTGGGGGTGGGGCAGGGGAGGTGGGGGGGGGACGGGGGGGTGCGGGTGCGGGAGGGGAAGGGGCGTGGCAACCGATTCCCGACGCGCCCGGCTCGCCCTTCGGCGCGCCTGGATAGGTCTTGAAGCATAGATGAACGTGGGCTCCTCGTTCGTGCACAGCGGCGGCGTGCACAATAAACCCTGGGGGCGGGCGAGGGGTGGGGGTGGGGCAGGGGAGGTGGGGGGGGGGACGGGGGGGTGCGGGTGCGGGAGGGGAAGGGGCGTGGCAACCGATTCCCGACGCGCCCGGCTCGCCCTTCGGCGCGCCTGGATAGGTCTTGAAGCATAGATGAACGTGGGCTCCTCGTTCGTGCACAGCGGCGGCGTGCACAATAAACCCTGGGGGCGGGCGAGGGGTGGGGGTGGGGCAGGGGAGGTGGGGGGGGGACGGGGGGGTGCGGGTGCGGGAGGGGAAGGGGCGTGGCAACCGATTCCCGACGCGCCCGGCTCGCCCTTCGGCGCGCCTGGATAGGTCTTGAAGCATAGATGAACGTGGGCTCCTCGTTCGTGCACAGCGGCGGCGTGCACAATAAACCCTGGGGGCGGGCGAGGGGTGGGGGTGGGGCAGGGGAGGTGGGGGGGGGGACGGGGGGGTGCGGGTGCGGGAGGGGAAGGGGCGTGGCAACCGATTCCCGACGCGCCCGGCTCGCCCTTCGGCGCGCCTGGATAGGTCTTGAAGCATAGATGAACGTGGGCTCCTCGTTCGTGCACAGCGGCGGCGTGCACAATAAACCCTGGGGGCGGGCGAGGGGTGGGGGTGGGGCAGGGGAGGTGGGGGGGGGGACGGGGGGGTGCGGGTGCGGGAGGGGAAGGGGCGTGGCAACCGATTCCCGACGCGCCCGGCTCGCCCTTCGGCGCGCCTGGATAGGTCTTGAAGCATAGATGAACGTGGGCTCCTCGTTCGTGCACAGCGGCGGCGTGCACAATAAACCCTGGGGGCGGGCGAGGGGTGGGGGTGGGGCAGGGGAGGTGGGGGGGGGGACGGGGGGGTGCGGGTGCGGGAGGGGAAGGGGCGTGGCAACCGATTCCCGACGCGCCCGGCTCGCCCTTCGGCGCGCCTGGATAGGTCTTGAAGCATAGATGAACGTGGGCTCCTCGTTCGTGCACAGCGGCGGCGTGCACAATAAACCCTGGGGGCGGGCGAGGGGTGGGGGTGGGGCAGGGGAGGTGGGGGGGGGGGACGGGGGGGTGCGGGTGCGGGAGGGGAAGGGGCGTGGCAACCGATTCCCGACGCGCCCGGCTCGCCCTTCGGCGCGCCTGGATAGGTCTTGAAGCATAGATGAACGTGGGCTCCTCGTTCGTGCACAGCGGCGGCGTGCACAATAAACCCTGGGGGCGGGCGAGGGGTGGGGGTGGGGCAGGGGAGGTGGGGGGGGGGACGGGGGGGGTGCGGGTGCGGGAGGGGAAGGGGCGTGGCAACCGATTCCCGACGCGCCCGGCTCGCCCTTCGGCGCGCCTGGATAGGTCTTGAAGCATAGATGAACGTGGGCTCCTCGTTCGTGCACAGCGGCGGCGTGCACAATAAACCCTGGGGGCGGGCGAGGGGTGGGGGTGGGGCAGGGGAGGTGGGGGGGGGACGGGGGGGTGCGGGTGCGGGAGGGGAAGGGGCGTGGCAACCGATTCCCGACGCGCCCGGCTCGCCCTTCGGCGCGCCTGGATAGGTCTTGAAGCATAGATGAACGTGGGCTCCTCGTTCGTGCACAGCGGCGGCGTGCACAATAAACCCTGGGGGCGGGCGAGGGGTGGGGGTGGGGCAGGGGAGGTGGGGGGGGGACGGGGGGGTGCGGGTGCGGGAGGGGAAGGGGCGTGGCAACCGATTCCCGACGCGCCCGGCTCGCCCTTCGGCGCGCCTGGATAGGTCTTGAAGCATAGATGAACGTGGGCTCCTCGTTCGTGCACAGCGGCGGCGTGCACAATAAACCCTGGGGGCGGGCGAGGGGTGGGGGTGGGGCAGGGGAGGTGGGGGGGGGGACGGGGGGGTGCGGGTGCGGGAGGGGAAGGGGCGTGGCAACCGATTCCCGACGCGCCCGGCTCGCCCTTCGGCGCGCCTGGATAGGTCTTGAAGCATAGATGAACGTGGGCTCCTCGTTCGTGCACAGCGGCGGCGTGCACAATAAACCCTGGGGGCGGGCGAGGGGTGGGGGTGGGGCAGGGGAGGTGGGGGGGGGACGGGGGGGTGCGGGTGCGGGAGGGGAAGGGGCGTGGCAACCGATTCCCGACGCGCCCGGCTCGCCCTTCGGCGCGCCTGGATAGGTCTTGAAGCATAGATGAACGTGGGCTCCTCGTTCGTGCACAGCGGCGGCGTGCACAATAAACCCTGGGGGCGGGCGAGGGGTGGGGGTGGGGCAGGGGAGGTGGGGGGGGGACGGGGGGGTGCGGGTGCGGGAGGGGAAGGGGCGTGGCAACCGATTCCCGACGCGCCCGGCTCGCCCTTCGGCGCGCCTGGATAGGTCTTGAAGCATAGATGAACGTGGGCTCCTCGTTCGTGCACAGCGGCGGCGTGCACAATAAACCCTGGGGGCGGGCGAGGGGTGGGGGTGGGGCAGGGGAGGTGGGGGGGGGACGGGGGGGTGCGGGTGCGGGAGGGGAAGGGGCGTGGCAACCGATTCCCGACGCGCCCGGCTCGCCCTTCGGCGCGCCTGGATAGGTCTTGAAGCATAGATGAACGTGGGCTCCTCGTTCGTGCACAGCGGCGGCGTGCACAATAAACCCTGGGGGCGGGCGAGGGGTGGGGGTGGGGCAGGGGAGGTGGGGGGGGGGACGGGGGGGTGCGGGTGCGGGAGGGGAAGGGGCGTGGCAACCGATTCCCGACGCGCCCGGCTCGCCCTTCGGCGCGCCTGGATAGGTCTTGAAGCATAGATGAACGTGGGCTCCTCGTTCGTGCACAGCGGCGGCGTGCACAATAAACCCTGGGGGCGGGCGAGGGGTGGGGGTGGGGCAGGGGAGGTGGGGGGGGGGACGGGGGGGTGCGGGTGCGGGAGGGGAAGGGGCGTGGCAACCGATTCCCGACGCGCCCGGCTCGCCCTTCGGCGCGCCTGGATAGGTCTTGAAGCATAGATGAACGTGGGCTCCTCGTTCGTGCACAGCGGCGGCGTGCACAATAAACCCTGGGGGCGGGCGAGGGGTGGGGGTGGGGCAGGGGAGGTGGGGGGGGGGACGGGGGGGTGCGGGTGCGGGAGGGGAAGGGGCGTGGCAACCGATTCCCGACGCGCCCGGCTCGCCCTTCGGCGCGCCTGGATAGGTCTTGAAGCATAGATGAACGTGGGCTCCTCGTTCGTGCACAGCGGCGGCGTGCACAATAAACCCTGGGGGCGGGCGAGGGGTGGGGGTGGGGCAGGGGAGGTGGGGGGGGGACGGGGGGGTGCGGGTGCGGGAGGGGAAGGGGCGTGGCAACCGATTCCCGACGCGCCCGGCTCGCCCTTCGGCGCGCCTGGATAGGTCTTGAAGCATAGATGAACGTGGGCTCCTCGTTCGTGCACAGCGGCGGCGTGCACAATAAACCCTGGGGGCGGGCGAGGGGTGGGGGTGGGGCAGGGGAGGTGGGGGGGGGGGGGCGGGGGGGGTGCGGGTGCGGGAGGGGAAGGGGCGTGGCAACCGATTCCCGACGCGCCCGGCTCGCCCTTCGGCGCGCCTGGATAGGTCTTGAAGCATAGATGAACGTGGGCTCCTCGTTCGTGCACAGCGGCGGCGTGCACAATAAACCCTGGGGGCGGGCGAGGGGTGGGGGTGGGGCAGGGGAGGTGGGGGGGGACGGGGGGGTGCGGGTGCGGGAGGGGAAGGGGCGTGGCAACCGATTCCCGACGCGCCCGGCTCGCCCTTCGGCGCGCCTGGATAGGTCTTGAAGCATAGATGAACGTGGGCTCCTCGTTCGTGCACAGCGGCGGCGTGCACAATAAACCCTGGGGGCGGGCGAGGGGTGGGGGTGGGGCAGGGGAGGTGGGGGGGGGGACGGGGGGGTGCGGGTGCGGGAGGGGAAGGGGCGTGGCAACCGATTCCCGACGCGCCCGGCTCGCCCTTCGGCGCGCCTGGATAGGTCTTGAAGCATAGATGAACGTGGGCTCCTCGTTCGTGCACAGCGGCGGCGTGCACAATAAACCCTGGGGGCGGGCGAGGGGTGGGGGTGGGGCAGGGGAGGTGGGGGGGGGACGGGGGGGTGCGGGTGCGGGAGGGGAAGGGGCGTGGCAACCGATTCCCGACGCGCCCGGCTCGCCCTTCGGCGCGCCTGGATAGGTCTTGAAGCATAGATGAACGTGGGCTCCTCGTTCGTGCACAGCGGCGGCGTGCACAATAAACCCTGGGGGCGGGCGAGGGGTGGGGGTGGGGCAGGGGAGGTGGGGGGGGGGACGGGGGGGGTGCGGGTGCGGGAGGGGAAGGGGCGTGGCAACCGATTCCCGACGCGCCCGGCTCGCCCTTCGGCGCGCCTGGATAGGTCTTGAAGCATAGATGAACGTGGGCTCCTCGTTCGTGCACAGCGGCGGCGTGCACAATAAACCCTGGGGGCGGGCGAGGGGTGGGGGTGGGGCAGGGGAGGTGGGGGGGGGGGCGGGGGGGGTGCGGGTGCGGGAGGGGAAGGGGCGTGGCAACCGATTCCCGACGCGCCCGGCTCGCCCTTCGGCGCGCCTGGATAGGTCTTGAAGCATAGATGAACGTGGGCTCCTCGTTCGTGCACAGCGGCGGCGTGCACAATAAACCCTGGGGGCGGGCGAGGGGTGGGGGTGGGGCAGGGGAGGTGGGGGGGGGGACGGGGGGGTGCGGGTGCGGGAGGGGAAGGGGCGTGGCAACCGATTCCCGACGCGCCCGGCTCGCCCTTCGGCGCGCCTGGATAGGTCTTGAAGCATAGATGAACGTGGGCTCCTCGTTCGTGCACAGCGGCGGCGTGCACAATAAACCCTGGGGGCGGGCGAGGGGTGGGGGTGGGGCAGGGGAGGTGGGGGGGGGGACGGGGGGGGTGCGGGTGCGGGAGGGGAAGGGGCGTGGCAACCGATTCCCGACGCGCCCGGCTCGCCCTTCGGCGCGCCTGGATAGGTCTTGAAGCATAGATGAACGTGGGCTCCTCGTTCGTGCACAGCGGCGGCGTGCACAATAAACCCTGGGGGCGGGCGAGGGGTGGGGGTGGGGCAGGGGAGGTGGGGGGGGGACGGGGGGGTGCGGGTGCGGGAGGGGAAGGGGCGTGGCAACCGATTCCCGACGCGCCCGGCTCGCCCTTCGGCGCGCCTGGATAGGTCTTGAAGCATAGATGAACGTGGGCTCCTCGTTCGTGCACAGCGGCGGCGTGCACAATAAACCCTGGGGGCGGGCGAGGGGTGGGGGTGGGGCAGGGGAGGTGGGGGGGGGGACGGGGGGGGTGCGGGTGCGGGAGGGGAAGGGGCGTGGCAACCGATTCCCGACGCGCCCGGCTCGCCCTTCGGCGCGCCTGGATAGGTCTTGAAGCATAGATGAACGTGGGCTCCTCGTTCGTGCACAGCGGCGGCGTGCACAATAAACCCTGGGGGCGGGCGAGGGGTGGGGGTGGGGCAGGGGAGGTGGGGGGGGGGACGGGGGGGTGCGGGTGCGGGAGGGGAAGGGGCGTGGCAACCGATTCCCGACGCGCCCGGCTCGCCCTTCGGCGCGCCTGGATAGGTCTTGAAGCATAGATGAACGTGGGCTCCTCGTTCGTGCACAGCGGCGGCGTGCACAATAAACCCTGGGGGCGGGCGAGGGGTGGGGGTGGGGCAGGGGAGGTGGGGGGGGGGACGGGGGGGTGCGGGTGCGGGAGGGGAAGGGGCGTGGCAACCGATTCCCGACGCGCCCGGCTCGCCCTTCGGCGCGCCTGGATAGGTCTTGAAGCATAGATGAACGTGGGCTCCTCGTTCGTGCACAGCGGCGGCGTGCACAATAAACCCTGGGGGCGGGCGAGGGGTGGGGGTGGGGCAGGGGAGGTGGGGGGGGGACGGGGGGGGTGCGGGTGCGGGAGGGGAAGGGGCGTGGCAACCGATTCCCGACGCGCCCGGCTCGCCCTTCGGCGCGCCTGGATAGGTCTTGAAGCATAGATGAACGTGGGCTCCTCGTTCGTGCACAGCGGCGGCGTGCACAATAAACCCTGGGGGCGGGCGAGGGGTGGGGGTGGGGCAGGGGAGGTGGGGGGGGGGGACGGGGGGGTGCGGGTGCGGGAGGGGAAGGGGCGTGGCAACCGATTCCCGACGCGCCCGGCTCGCCCTTCGGCGCGCCTGGATAGGTCTTGAAGCATAGATGAACGTGGGCTCCTCGTTCGTGCACAGCGGCGGCGTGCACAATAAACCCTGGGGGCGGGCGAGGGGTGGGGGTGGGGCAGGGGAGGTGGGGGGGGGGACGGGGGGGTGCGGGTGCGGGAGGGGAAGGGGCGTGGCAACCGATTCCCGACGCGCCCGGCTCGCCCTTCGGCGCGCCTGGATAGGTCTTGAAGCATAGATGAACGTGGGCTCCTCGTTCGTGCACAGCGGCGGCGTGCACAATAAACCCTGGGGGCGGGCGAGGGGTGGGGGTGGGGCAGGGGAGGTGGGGGGGGGGACGGGGGGGTGCGGGTGCGGGAGGGGAAGGGGCGTGGCAACCGATTCCCGACGCGCCCGGCTCGCCCTTCGGCGCGCCTGGATAGGTCTTGAAGCATAGATGAACGTGGGCTCCTCGTTCGTGCACAGCGGCGGCGTGCACAATAAACCCTGGGGGCGGGCGAGGGGTGGGGGTGGGGCAGGGGAGGTGGGGGGGGGGACGGGGGGGTGCGGGTGCGGGAGGGGAAGGGGCGTGGCAACCGATTCCCGACGCGCCCGGCTCGCCCTTCGGCGCGCCTGGATAGGTCTTGAAGCATAGATGAACGTGGGCTCCTCGTTCGTGCACAGCGGCGGCGTGCACAATAAACCCTGGGGGCGGGCGAGGGGTGGGGGTGGGGCAGGGGAGGTGGGGGGGGGGACGGGGGGGTGCGGGTGCGGGAGGGGAAGGGGCGTGGCAACCGATTCCCGACGCGCCCGGCTCGCCCTTCGGCGCGCCTGGATAGGTCTTGAAGCATAGATGAACGTGGGCTCCTCGTTCGTGCACAGCGGCGGCGTGCACAATAAACCCTGGGGGCGGGCGAGGGGTGGGGGTGGGGCAGGGGAGGTGGGGGGGGGACGGGGGGGGTGCGGGTGCGGGAGGGGAAGGGGCGTGGCAACCGATTCCCGACGCGCCCGGCTCGCCCTTCGGCGCGCCTGGATAGGTCTTGAAGCATAGATGAACGTGGGCTCCTCGTTCGTGCACAGCGGCGGCGTGCACAATAAACCCTGGGGGCGGGCGAGGGGTGGGGGTGGGGCAGGGGAGGTGGGGGGGGGACGGGGGGGTGCGGGTGCGGGAGGGGAAGGGGCGTGGCAACCGATTCCCGACGCGCCCGGCTCGCCCTTCGGCGCGCCTGGATAGGTCTTGAAGCATAGATGAACGTGGGCTCCTCGTTCGTGCACAGCGGCGGCGTGCACAATAAACCCTGGGGGCGGGCGAGGGGTGGGGGTGGGGCAGGGGAGGTGGGGGGGGGGACGGGGGGGGTGCGGGTGCGGGAGGGGAAGGGGCGTGGCAACCGATTCCCGACGCGCCCGGCTCGCCCTTCGGCGCGCCTGGATAGGTCTTGAAGCATAGATGAACGTGGGCTCCTCGTTCGTGCACAGCGGCGGCGTGCACAATAAACCCTGGGGGCGGGCGAGGGGTGGGGGTGGGGCAGGGGAGGTGGGGGGGGGGACGGGGGGGGTGCGGGTGCGGGAGGGGAAGGGGCGTGGCAACCGATTCCCGACGCGCCCGGCTCGCCCTTCGGCGCGCCTGGATAGGTCTTGAAGCATAGATGAACGTGGGCTCCTCGTTCGTGCACAGCGGCGGCGTGCACAATAAACCCTGGGGGCGGGCGAGGGGTGGGGGTGGGGCAGGGGAGGTGGGGGGGGGGGGACGGGGGGGTGCGGGTGCGGGAGGGGAAGGGGCGTGGCAACCGATTCCCGACGCGCCCGGCTCGCCCTTCGGCGCGCCTGGATAGGTCTTGAAGCATAGATGAACGTGGGCTCCTCGTTCGTGCACAGCGGCGGCGTGCACAATAAACCCTGGGGGCGGGCGAGGGGTGGGGGTGGGGCAGGGGAGGTGGGGGGGGGGACGGGGGGGTGCGGGTGCGGGAGGGGAAGGGGCGTGGCAACCGATTCCCGACGCGCCCGGCTCGCCCTTCGGCGCGCCTGGATAGGTCTTGAAGCATAGATGAACGTGGGCTCCTCGTTCGTGCACAGCGGCGGCGTGCACAATAAACCCTGGGGGCGGGCGAGGGGTGGGGGTGGGGCAGGGGAGGTGGGGGGGGGACGGGGGGGTGCGGGTGCGGGAGGGGAAGGGGCGTGGCAACCGATTCCCGACGCGCCCGGCTCGCCCTTCGGCGCGCCTGGATAGGTCTTGAAGCATAGATGAACGTGGGCTCCTCGTTCGTGCACAGCGGCGGCGTGCACAATAAACCCTGGGGGCGGGCGAGGGGTGGGGGTGGGGCAGGGGAGGTGGGGGGGGGGACGGGGGGGTGCGGGTGCGGGAGGGGAAGGGGCGTGGCAACCGATTCCCGACGCGCCCGGCTCGCCCTTCGGCGCGCCTGGATAGGTCTTGAAGCATAGATGAACGTGGGCTCCTCGTTCGTGCACAGCGGCGGCGTGCACAATAAACCCTGGGGGCGGGCGAGGGGTGGGGGTGGGGCAGGGGAGGTGGGGGGGGACGGGGGGGTGCGGGTGCGGGAGGGGAAGGGGCGTGGCAAACCGATTCCCCGACGCGCCCGGCTCGCCCTCGGCGCGCCTGGATAGGTCTTGAAGCATAGATGAACGTGGGCTCCTCGTTCGTGCACAGCGGCGGGCGTGCACACTAAACCCTGGGGCGGGCGAGGGGGTGGGGGTGGGCAGGGGAGGTGGGGGGGGGGGGAGGGGGGGGGTGCCCCCGCCCTTTGCTCAGGTACCAATGTCGGGCTGCCGTGTACGTCAAGCCATTCCGTAGCGGCACGCCTGGATCGGCGGTGCAGACGCCAATGGAAGGAAGCAGGGGGGAAGTGGGCGCTACACTTGGCCAGAGTTGGAGACGCCTTCCAGCGCGCGGCACCCAGGGGTGGTCTCAACCAGTCCTATCCATTGGTAAGTGCCCTTGCTCAGTACCAATGTCGGGCTGCCGTGCACGTCAGCCATCCGTAGCGGTACGCCTTGATCGGCGGCGCAGACTGCAAAGGAAGAAAGCAGGGGGTAAGTGGGCGGTACACTCGGCCAGAGTCGGACACGCCTTCCAGCGCGCGGCACCCAGGGGTGGTGTCAACCAGTGCCTTTCAGTGCCACACGCCCTTGCTCAGTAACAATGTCGGGCTGCCGTGCACGTCAGCCATCCGTAGCGGCACGCCTGGATCGGCGGCGCAGACTGCAAAGAAAGGAAGCTGGGGGGAAGTGGGCGCTACACTCGGCCAGAGTCGTACACGCCTTCCAGCGCGCGGCACCCAGGGGTGGTGTCAACCAGTCCTATCCATTGGCAAGTGCCCTTGCTCAGTACCAATGTCGGGCTGCCGTGTACGTCAGCCATCCGTAGCGGTACGCCTTGATCGGCGGCGCAGACTGCAAAGGAAGGAAGCTGGGGGGGAAGTGGGCGCTACTCTCGGCCAGAGTCGGACACGCCTTCCAGCGCGCGGCACCCAGGGGTGGTGTCAACCAGTGCCTTTCAGTGCCACCCGCCCTTGCTCAGTACCAATGTCGGGCTGCCGTGCACGTCAGCCATCCGTAGCGGTACGCCTTGATCGGCGGCGCAGACTGCATTAGAAGGAAGCTGGGGGGAAGTGGGCGCTACACTCGGCCAGAGTCGGACACGCCTTCCAGCGCGCGGCACCCAGGGGTGGTGTCAACCAGTGCCTTTCAGTGCCACACGCCCTTGCTCAGTAACAATGTCGGGCTGCCGTGCACGTCAGCCATCCGTAGCGGCACGCCTGGATCGGCGGTGCAGACGCCAATGGAAGGAAGCAGGGGGGAAGTGGGCGCTACACTTGGCCAGAGTTGGACACGCCTTCCAGCGCGCGGCACCCAGGGGTGGTGTCAACCAGTCCTATCCATTGGCACGTGCCCTTGCTCAGTACCAATGTCGGGCTGCCGTGCACGTCAGCCATCCGTAGCGGTACGCCTGGATCGGCGGCGCAGACTGCAAAGGAAGAAAGCAGGGGGGAAGTGGGCGGTACACTCGGCCAGAGTCGTACACGCCTTCCAGCGCGCGGCACCCAGGGGTGGTGTCAACCAGTGCCTTTCAGTGCCACACGCCCTTGCTCAGTAACAATGTCGGGCTGCCGTGCACGTCAGCCATCCGTAGCGGCACGCCTTGATCGGCGGCGCAGACTGCAAACGATGAAAGCAGGGGGAAGTGGGCGGTACACTCGGCCAGGGTCGGACACGCCTTCCAGCGCGCGGCACCCAGGGGTGGTGTCAACCAGTGCCTTTCAGTGCCACCCGCCCTTGCTCAGTACCAATGTCGGGCTGCCGTGCACGTCAGCCATCCGTAGCGGTACGCCTTGATCGGCGGCGCAGACTGCAAAGGAAGGAAGCTGGGGGGGAAGTGGGCGGTACACTCGGCCAGAGTCGGACACGCCTTCCAGCGCGCGGCCACCCAGGGGTGGTGTCAACCAGTGCCTTTCAGTGCCACACGCCCTTGCTCAGTAACCAATGTCGGGCTGCCGTGCACGTCAGCCATCCGTAGCGGCACGCCTGGATCGGCGGCGCAGACTGCAAAGAAAGGAAGCTGGGGGAAGTGGGCGCTACACTCGGCCAGAGTCGTACACGCCTTCCAGCGCGCGGCACCCAGGGGTGGTGTCAACCAGTGCCTTTCAGTGCCACCCGCCCTTGCTCAGTACCAATGTCGGGCTGCCGTGTACGTCAGCCATCCGTAGCGGTACGCCTTGATCGGCGGCGCAGACTGCAAAGGAAGGAAGCTGGGGGGAAGTGGGCGCTACACTCGGCCAGAGTCGGACACGCCTTCCAGCGCGCGGCACCCAGGGGTGGTGTCAACCAGTGCCTTTCAGTGCCACCCGCCCTTGCTCAGTACCAATGTCGGGCTGCCGTGCACGTCAGCCATCCGTAGCGGTACGCCTGGATCGGCGGCGCAGACTGCAAAGGAAGAAGCAGGGGGGAAGTGGGCGGTACACTCGGCCAGAGTCGGACACGCCTTCCAGCGCGCGGCACCCAGGGGTGGTGTCAACCAGTGCCTTTCAGTGCCACCCGCCCTTGCTCAGTACCAATGTCGGGCTGCCGTGCACGTCAGCCATCCGTAGCGGTACGCCTTGATCGGCGGCGCAGACTGCAAACGATGAAAGCAGGGGGAAGTGGGCGGTACACTCGGCCAGAGTCGGACACGCCTTCCAGCGCGCGGCACCCAGGGGTGGTGTCAACCAGTGCCTTTCAGTGCCACCCGCCCTTGCTCAGTACCAATGTCGGGCTGCCGTGCACGTCAGCCATCCGTAGCGGTACGCCTTGATCGGCGGCGCAGACTGCAAAGGAAGGAAGCTGGGGGGAAGTGGGCGGTACACTCGGCCAGAGTCGGACACGCCTTCCAGCGCGCGGCACCCAGGGTGGTTGTCCAACCAGTCCTATCCATTGGCAAGTGCCCTTGCTCAGTACCCAATGTCGGGCTTGCCGTGCACGTCAGCCATCCGTAGCAGGTACGCCATGGATCGGCGGCGCAGACTGCAAAGGAAGGAAGCTGGGGGGGAAGTGGGCGCTACACTCTGGCCAGAGTCGGACACGCTTCCAGCGCGCGGCACCAGGGGTGGTGTCAACCAGTGCCTTTCAGTGCCACCCGACCCTTGCTCAGTACAATGTCGGGCTGCCGTGCACGTCAGCCATCCGTAGCGGTACGCCTTGATCGGCGGCGCAGACTGCAAAGGAAGGAAGCTGGGGGGGAAGTGGGCGGTACACTCGGCCAGAGTCGGACACGCCTTCCAGCGCGCGGCACCCAGGGGTGGTGTCAACCAGTGCCTTTCAGTGCCACACGCCCTTGCTCAGTACCAATGTCGGGCTGCCGTGCACGTCAGCCATCCGTAGCGGTACGCCTTGATCGGCGGCGCAGACTGCAAAGGAAGGAAGCTGGGGGGGGGGAAGTGGGCGCTACACTCGGCCAGAGTCGGACACGCCTTCCAGCGCGCGGCACCCAGGGGTGGTGTCAACCAGTGCCTTTCAGTGCCACCCGCCCTTGCTCAGTACCAATGTCGGGCTGCCGTGCACGTCAGCCATCCGTAGCGGTACGCCTTGATCGGCGGCGCAGACTGCAAAGGAAGGAAGCTGGGGGGAAGTGGGCGGTACACTCGGCCAGAGTCGGACACGCCTTCCAGCGCGCGGCACCCAGGGGTGGTGTCAACCAGTCCTTTCATTGGCACCCGCCCTTGCTCAGTACCAATGTCGGGCTGCCGTGCACGTCAGCCATCCGTAGCGGTACGCCTTGATCGGCGGCGCAGACTGCAAAGGAAGGAAGCTGGGGGGAAGTGGGCGGTAC
>JAEHOC010000130.1:0-95567 GCA_016834605.1 Chlamydomonas incerta | reverse complement strand
TGTGGTGTGAAAATGATCACAGATCAATGCCACACTTTGACGCCCTGTGCCGCCACAAAGCGAACAGCCACAAAGAGGAACAGCCACAAAGAGGAACTAGAGAATCAGCCGCCCATCCGTCTCCAGTGGGTGGTCGGGTCGGTCGGTCGGGTCGGGTCGGGTCGGGTCGGTCGGTCGGGTCGGGTTCGGGTCGGGTCGGGTCGGGTCGGGTCGGGTCGGTCGGGTCGGGTCGGGTCGGGTCTGGTCGGGTCGGGTCGGGTCGGGTCGGGTCGGGTCGGTCGGGTCGGGTCGGGTCGGGTCGGGGTTCGGGTCGGTCGGGTCGGGTCGGGTCGGGTCGGGTCGGGTCGGGTCGGGTCGGGTCGGGTCGGGTCGGGTCGGGTCGGGTCGGGTCGGGTCGGGTCGGGTCGGGTCGGTCGTCGGGTCGGGTCGGGTCGGGTCGGGTCGGTCGGGTCGGGTCGGGTCGGGTCGGGTCGGGTCGGGTCGGGTCGGGTCGGGTCGGGTCGGGTCGGGGGTCGGGTCGGTCGGTCGGGTCGGGTCGGGTCGGGTCGGGTCGGGTCGGGTCGGGTCGGGTCGGGTCGGGTCGGGTCGGGTCGGGTCGGGTCGGGTCGGGTCGGGTCGGGTCGGGTCGGGTTCGCCCATGCCCAAGGGTTCGGGTTCGCCATGCCCATGCCCATGCCCATGCCCATGCCCATGCCCATGCCATGCCCATGCCCATGCCCATGCCCATGCCCATGCCCATGCCCATGCCCATGCCCATGCCCATGCCCATGCCCATGCCCATGCCCATGCCCATGCCCATGCCCATGCCCATGCCCATGCCCATGCCCATGCCCATGCCCATGCCCATGCCCATGCCCATGCCCATGCCCATGCCCATGCCCATGCCCATGCCCATGCCCATGCCCATGCCCATGCCCATGCCCATGCCCATGCCCATGCCCATGCCCATGCCCATGCCCATGCCCATGCCCATGCCCATGCCCATGCCCATGCCCATGCCCATGCCCATGCCCATGCCCATGCCCATGCCCATGCCCATGCCCATGCCCATGCCCATGCCCATGCCCATGCCCATGCCCATGCCCATGCCCATGCCATGCCCATGCCCATGCCCATGCCCATGCCCATGCCCATGCCCATGCCCATGCCCATGCCCATGCCCATGCCCATGCCCATGCCCATGCCCATGCCCATGCCCATGCCCATGCCCATGCCCATGCCCATGCCCATGCCCATGCCCATGCCCATGCCCATGCCCATGCCCATGCCCATGCCCATGCCCATGCCCATGCCCATGCCCATGCCCATGCCCATGCCCATGCCCATGCCCATGCCCATGCCCATGCCCATGCCCATGCCCATGCCCATGCCCATGCCCATGCCCATGCCCATGCCCATGCCCATGCCCATGCCCATGCCCATGCCCATGCCCATGCCCATGCCCATGCCCATGCCCATGCCCATGCCCATGCCCATGCCCATGCCCATGCCCATGCCCATGCCCATGCCCATGCCCATGCCCATGCCCATGCCCATGCCCATGCCCATGCCCATGCCCATGCCCATGCCCATGCCCATGCCCATGCCCATGCCCATGCCCATGCCCATGCCCATGCCCATGCCCATGCCCATGCCCATGCCCATGCCCATGCCCATGCCCATGCCCATGCCCATGCCCATGCCCATGCCCATGCCCATGCCCATGCCCATGCCCATGCCCATGCCCATGCCCATGCCCATGCCCATGCCCATGCCCATGCCCATGCCCATGCCCATGCCCATGCCCATGCCCATGCCCATGCCCATGCCCATGCCCATGCCCATGCCCATGCCCATGCCCATGCCCATGCCCATGCCCATGCCCATGCCCATGCCCATGCCCATGCCCATGCCCATGCCCATGCCCATGCCCATGCCCATGCCCATGCCCATGCCCATGCCATGCCCATGCCCATGCCCATGCCCATGCCCATGCCCATGCCCATGCCCATGCCCATGCCCATGCCCATGCCCATGCCCATGCCCATGCCCATGCCCATGCCCATGCCCATGCCCATGCCCATGCCCATGCCCATGCCCATGCCCATGCCCATGCCCATGCCCATGCCCATGCCCATGCCCATGCCCATGCCCATGCCCATGCCCATGCCCATGCCCATGCCCATGCCCATGCCCATGCCCATGCCCATGCCCATGCCCATGCCCATGCCCATGCCCATGCCCATGCCCATGCCCATGCCCATGCCCATGCCCATGCCCATGCCCATGCCCATGCCCATGCCCATGCCCATGCCCATGCCCATGCCCATGCCCATGCCCATGCCCATGCCCATGCCCATGCCCATGCCCATGCCCATGCCCATGCCCATGCCCATGCCCATGCCCATGCCCATGCCCATGCCCATGCCCATGCCCATGCCCATGCCCATGCCCATGCCCATGCCCATGCCCATGCCCATGCCCATGCCCATGCCCATGCCCATGCCCATGCCCATGCCCATGCCCATGCCCATGCCCATGCCCATGCCCATGCCCATGCCCATGCCCATGCCCATGCCCATGCCATGCCCATGCCCATGCCCATGCCCATGCCCATGCCCATGCCCATGCCCATGCCCATGCCCATGCCCATGCCCATGCCCATGCCCATGCCCATGCCCATGCCCATGCCCATGCCCATGCCCATGCCCATGCCCATGCCCATGCCCATGCCCATGCCCATGCCCATGCCCATGCCCATGCCCATGCCCATGCCCATGCCCATGCCCATGCCCATGCCCATGCCCATGCCCATGCCCATGCCCATGCCCATGCCCATGCCCATGCCCATGCCCATGCCCATGCCCATGCCCATGCCCATGCCCATGCCCATGCCCATGCCCATGCCCATGCCCATGCCCATGCCCATGCCCATGCCCATGCCCATGCCCATGCCCATGCCCATGCCCATGCCCATGCCCATGCCCATGCCCATGCCCATGCCCATGCCCATGCCCATGCCCATGCCCATGCCCATGCCCATGCCCATGCCCATGCCCATGCCCATGCCCATGCCCATGCCCATGCCCATGCCCATGCCCATGCCCATGCCCATGCCCATGCCCATGCCCATGCCCATGCCCATGCCCATGCCCATGCCCATGCCCATGCCCATGCCCATGCCCATGCCCATGCCCATGCCCATGCCCATGCCCATGCCCATGCCCATGCCCATGCCCATGCCCATGCCCATGCCCATGCCCATGCCCATGCCCATGCCCATGCCCATGCCCATGCCCATGCCCATGCCCATGCCCATGCCCATGCCCATGCCCATGCCCATGCCCATGCCCATGCCCATGCCCATGCCCATGCCCATGCCCATGCCCATGCCCATGCCCATGCCCATGCCCATGCCCATGCCCATGCCCATGCCCATGCCCATGCCCATGCCCATGCCCATGCCCATGCCCATGCCCATGCCCATGCCCATGCCCATGCCCATGCCCATGCCCATGCCCATGCCCATGCCATGCCCATGCCCAGCCCATGCCCATGCCCATGCCCCCATGCCCATGCCCATGCCCATGCCCATGCCATGCCCATGCCATGCCCATGGCCCATGCCCATCCATGCCCCATGCCCATGCCCTTGCCCATGCACATGCCATGCCATCCCATGCCCATGCCATGCCCATGCCCATGCCCATGCCCATGCCCATGCCCATGCCCATGCCCATGCCCATGCCATGCCCATTGCCCATGGGTTCCCATGCCCATGGGTTTGGGATCGCCCATGCCTCCCATGCCTCCCATGCCTCCGGTGTCAACTAGGCATCAAAAGCCAGACTTCTGTTTTTGTGCAGAAATCCTCTTGTAAAACACCCTGACATTGTTTTGCTATGAAGAAGTGTAGGGGCAGTTGGGCAGTTGGGCCAGCTCCGCAAACACGGTTTTGCCATGCCCACGCCGTTTATGGGCGTGTTACTGACTCGTCACGTGAACATGCCACACATGGCTCTCCTTGCTGACTCGCAGAGTGTTTCCCTGCAGCTGTGTTTCCCTGCAGCTGACGAAGGTCCTACCCCTAGGCCATGTGTCCTTGGAACCTGGCTGCCTTAGGCTGTGTTTTATAGTGCCTTGCTGCGGGGGCTCTTGCCAGTCCGGCAGAGAGTAGTAGGCTGTGGCTGTTAGGCTGTGGGGCAGGGTCAGAGGTATCTTAGCATCCTTAGGCCAAAAAGGGCTCAGCAAGGTGGAAGTAGATGAAGTAAGCGCTCTCAGTTGTTTCCCCCCTCTCCAAAAATGGATGTTCCTCTCTGTACCTTCTGAACCCTAAGGCTCAACACCAAGGCAGCAAGGCTTTGTGGCTGGAGTTCAGAGTATAGTAGCTGTGAGTATTGTGAGGCAGTTTAGGCAATTGCTGTGAGGTCATAGCTGTTGGGCCTTTTTGCTGTGAGGTCATAGCTGCTCTAGTTAGGCCCCTATTGTTCCAGGTCTGCTTGATCCTGGAAGGCTTTGAGTCTCCAGGGGCGCATGACAACACCCAAGATTACACAGGATGATCCATTTTTGTCCCCTTGTCTTGTGAACTTTGTAAACTGGCCCCCCAAGTTTCTAAAACACACACACACACACACACACACACACACACACACACACACACACACACACACACACACACACACACACACACACACACACACACACACACACACACACACACACACACACACACACACACACACACACACACACACACACACACACACACACACACACACACAGAGACAGGACGTGTTTGCAACCCACAAAGCCTATGATGCACCCCTTGCTACCCTTGCCTACTTCCGGCGCATGATATATGCCTGATAGGAGCAGCCCTTGCCACCTGCGGAATAACACATCTTATTTAATAACCTTATTTGACAACTGCCCACCTAGGGGCATCTATGCTATACAACTACCCACCTCGTTGTGAAACGCAGAACTGGTTGACAATGTAGAAGTCCCCAAATGCCGCATGCAGATCCTCATACTGGTGGTTCTGGACCAGACCAATGCCCTTTTTAGGAAACAGCGTGAGCCTTAATGCTGGGTGTGCATTTGCATCTAAACGTACCTGGATACATGAGGTCTCTTGACACAGCTTTGCTAGTTCCAGCCTGCATGGCCTTGGTATGCCTTGCCAAAATGTGTATATGTGACTGATGCCAGTCAGGTTCGTAAGTCTGGGAGCCAAAACTGCACTAGCTGTACCTTTCTCTTGACCGCGTTTGCAAGTCTTAAGAGCTTCTTGGGCTGCTATTAATGCTCGTTCAGAGGTCTGATAGAGCATTTGGTGTGTGTCACCCCTGTTGTGGAGGGGCTGTTGTGGGGTTCTGGCAGGGGTTGGAGAGGCAGATGCGTTATCTGGAGCTATCTGCATATAGTAGAATGATGGTGGGTCCCAATGGTAGTTCGAGGACAGACCCCACTCTCCTGTAACATTGAAAGAGGGTTACTCACTTGTTGGACTAACTAAAACAAGGACAGTCCCACCTCTCACCTGTTACTTTGCTAATGACTTCCTGCAGAACATCCCTGGATGCTTTCAACCTCAGAGGACAGGGCTCGATTCCCCAAGCCTTAATACCTCCCAAGGATGCGTGCAAACTTGGCCTGCAGCAACCCACACACACCTGTCAGTGGACAGACTATGAAAGCTTACAGTCCATAGCCGCCAACTTACAGTCCATAGCCGCTGCCAACATCCACAAGGACAGAATCTTTGCCCAAACCTGTGTATTGCTGCATTGCTTGTAGCACCTGTGTCATGCCCTGGGGTCGTATGCCACCATACACCCCTGATCCAGTTTCGGGAGGCAAGTCTCTCTGTGAAACAACCACCAGTTGTTACATTGAATGTCAACAAATGGTATGGACAGTATCGACAGCCCATTCCTACCTCCTTGGAGGTGACCAATGCATATAACCTCCTCAATACCTTGTCAGCCCCCTTCTGCACAAGGGTGGCACAGCGGGCTAGTTGGCTTTAGGCAGATACATCAGCAGGTAGTCTCCCTGGGAAATTGACTGTTGGAGGGACAACCTGTTTCCTATCCATTGCAACCCGCCATACTCTTGCAAATCATCATAAAAATACCACCCAGACTTTAGACTACCAAAATCATCACGTATGTGGTAGTAACCCCTGGAATGACCCACAGACCCGACTGTATCCTTCTCACACAATAACACTGCCTCAAGCGAGTACAGATATCCTGCCACAGCCAAGTCCGATTGCAAACCGGGCTCTTTGTGCATGGTGGGCTCTTTGTGCGCCCGCCCACGTTTCTTTTGACCACCTTGGGACTTTAACAGATGAACAACAAGTAACTCCTGCTGCTTGTGAACTAGGCCAAAAACAGGCTTGGGCTTTGAAACACCACAACAAGGGGACTTCTTTTGCCCCTGCTCTACATACTCATAAGAACAGGCTTCTGTGACAATATTCTGTACATCAATCAACTCAATCTCCGCTACCTCAGGCCCTGATTTAGGAGGCAGCACAATGGTAAGCATATTATTCTGATGCACCAAGCTCGGCCCCTCACCCACCTTGAGCTTCATCCTCCCACCAGAAACCTCATACACATGTTCACACTTTGGGCACTTCCCCTGCCCCATCATTCCGCTGCCTAGGTTCTGGTTTGAATCAGGCACGATGGCCTGCCATATTTTTGCCGGGGACACCTCCAGCCCTCGCTTGTAACCACCAGCACCCATAAGCCAAGTAGTATCAAAGTCTCTCTCTAGTGAGAGAAGCACATCTTCTTGCAGAGCCTGAAGCGCCTTGTCCACATAGCCACTACCTACACTACGGCCAACACCTTGGGTAACTAACAGTTCCCACAGCGTTTTAGCATGGCTACCAAAGACTCCACAGCTTTGGATAGCTGAGCATCTGCTGCTGCAGACCGCTAATGCCATGCAGATAGTATCCACCGCACACGAATTACTGGCATTGTTAGCGAACCCCTTAACCCCCACCTGATTGAGGATGCAGTGCTTTTCGGTGAACTCCACAGGGATCAAATCTGCACCGGCAGCGGCAGCACCGGCAGCGGCAGCACCGGCAGCGGCAGCACCGGCAGCACTGGCAGCACCGCCTCCTGTTACTCTTGCAGCACCTGCTACTCCTGCAGCACCTGCAGCACCTGCATGGAACGACATAGAAATAAGGAATTAAAGGAATGAAATGAAAGCTAGCTAGATAGAATAGAAATCGCGTGTTGCGCTTACCATGTTTGGGTGCTTTGGATGGTTCACTGTCTTCATCGCCGTCCATGTCCACCGCCTGGCGCTTCCGTTGCTCCCTGCCCGTAGCACTGCTACCACCATCTACTCCTACATCAGCTTCTGCTGCATCTTGGCTCTCCCCTGCTGCCTCTCCCCCCCCTGCTGCTACTGCAGCCTCTCCCTCGGGCTCCTCAGCATCCATGATGTGGGCATTTATCCATGGAATTCGCAATGAGGCCAGGGACAATTCTGACTCAGAACCTGTGCAGTACAGGGGAAGGGGGCAGAACACACTAGTACATAAATGGGAGATGGTACATGGGCTGCTGCGAAACCTACATGGCCAGGAAGATGTCACTAATTGAATGTACCACGTAGGATAGTAGCCAACTTCCCCCAGGACTTCACTATAGACAGGGCCAAAGTATGATTTGTACAGTTGCACAACTGCTTCAGTAGGCATGCATCCTGGAGAAATAAAGAACGCAATGCCCTGGGGGATAGAGTTGGTGCAGATGTTAACATGTCCTTCAGCGGCTGATTGACAATAAGATCTTATTGTTGTGGACACATTGTTGTGCAGAGATTGCAAGAGCCAAGATTTAGAAGCGTCTCCACGTACAGGATTAACAGGATTAACAGGATGCAGACTGGATAATCCCATGGGGGCCGTGTTTGTCTCCAACCTGCAGGAATGGGGTATCTGGGCAAGTTGGAATATCAAGGCATACACAACTTGCTTACATTGGAACCGGAACGGCTGCCACGTGAATTTCCCTTGGCCCGACCCGGCTGGGGCCTGGAGCTCCTGGAGTGCTACTGCTAGTGCTACTTCCCTGACCCCAGGGTAAAGCCAAGTTACAGCCTTCAGCACGGTCTGGACCCAAGTAATTAGCCACCATGACATCCAAAATCCCCGCATGATTGTACATCAATGTAGAAACTATGGTAGCAGGGGGACACATTATTTTGTACACAGTTGCGCCCTGTCCCAAGTCGACTACAACCTTGCTGGGACATTCCTGTTCGGTTGGGGCGTACACACCAATGTCCCAGCCCAAGCGTTTGGCATGGGTTGAGGTAGAGACGGTATCCATGCAAGTTGTGCCGGTTGGAATGCAGCCAGTAGGCAAGTAACCTGGGGCATGCTGCAGTTACAAACAATTGCGGCTAGTCCAGTTGGCTAGTACTTACCAGGAATTAGGTTCAGCATACCTTCATCAAGGCAGTGGATGATATATCGATCTATTAATGGATTCCCAGGTGGGGGAATAGATCCAGGGTTGAAATTCATATTAGGCAACATATACACCATTGGGATTCTTTCAGGCCAATTCAAATGGGCTATCTGGGATGACAGCAATGTTCCCTCAAAAACAGGGTATGAAGAGCCCAGACAAGTGATGTGTCGCACATCCAGCTTAAACATAGGTCGAGCTAGTGGTGCATGATTGGCCTCTCCAGCGCTCTGCAGAAAATACCTTGTCAGTTGTGGGGCCACCAGTCAACCAAGTCAACCAGTCAACCAGTCATGACGTACCTGGGCTGGCATGGTACTGCACATGTGCTCCAGTACAGGCAGCATGAACTCCAGGGCTGGCTCTGCATCGGCTACGTTGCAAAAACCATGGATATTACCCAGGAAAAATGCCATGGGGTTGCAGGCTTGATGCCTAACAAAACCATCGTGTTTTAGCACAATTAGCTCAGAATGAGATCTGTTTGTGCATTGAACATGCTGGAGCAGGCGGTGGGGTAGGTGTATCATGATAGAGGCGCCTTCTTGTGCTGCCTGGCTCCACAAAGCGGCTATCTGCTCCAAACTTGGAATCTGCTTGTGCCTGTGGTTAGTATGTGTAGTTGGTAGAAAACAAGTGTTCTTACTTACCATCAGCTGGGGCACCGCTGGGGGCTTTGCACTATTTGGTCCTATTGCGCCAGCAGCCTGGACCCTCGAAGTCAGTCCTCTGGACCCGGCCCCTGAAGGGCCTGGAGCGGTTGCGGAGCCCCCAACATCCGCACTGCCCACAATATCTGCACTGCCCACAATATCTGCACTGCGGGGACTGACCAGCGAAGTCCCATGCGCCTGTGCCTGTGTGAGGTGTGAGACGTAGATACATTAGATACATTCCTCAACATTCCTCAATTTAGTGAGTGTACACGTTCTAGCAAAGCTAAATGATGCTTACCTCAGGTACCTCAGGGCTGGCTAGGCGGGAGCCACCAAAATATTCCTCTTGGTCTGCACGCTCCAAGCCCACCAAAGCTAAGAGTGTCATGCAGACACCATCGATGGCCTGCGCAGGGTTACGTCAAGGGTGCCTTGGTACATACGCTAGTGGTTTCCCTAGTTTCCCTAAAATGACCATACCTTAGCTGCAGAGGCACTGTTTGGAAGTCCAGCCAGGGATATAACTGAGGCAAAACGTCTGCCAACCTCATCGGGTCCTTTTAAACCTCCCTCTCCTGGCCAAGTGCTAATTGCTGCATTTACTAGATGTAGTAAATGCTGCTTCAAAGCTTCTGGTGTACCCAGCTCAAGTGGTAGGGTGCGCTTCTCCTCTGCTAGCACATCAGCTGCCACATTAGCTCCTCCATATGACAACGCCACCAGCTCCTTGTACAGCTGAGATTCATGTAACTTACTGACAAGGACCACTTGTGCCGGGGATGCCTGTAATGCCTGAGCATTTCCAAGTGTTAGCCAAACTGAGGAAAAATGCAGTATCTGCCCAATTTATACCTGAGTTTGGGCATCATCATCAGTATCATCATCAACATCAAATAATAATAATAATACGTACGCAGCGCTCTGGGGCCGCCGCGTTTCTTAAGGAGGAGTGAGTTTGGCTCACCCCACCGTGGGCAAACATAGGGGGGGGGGGATTAGCCTGGGTCGCGTGCGTTGGGCCTGCCCCCGGTGGGGGCAGTCCCGGCAGTGTGTGTCGCGTTGCGGGCTGTCGGCATGCCGGTCTCACGCTCAAGTCGGTAGTATAGCGAAGCAGTCGTCCGTAGGCTTATGACGCTGTGCATGTGGATCTTTGTGCAGCACATTTGGGCGGAGCGAGCTGTGGCGCCCAGGGAGCGCAGTAGGGGCTGAAGGGTGCTGGAGATGGTACCTCCATGTCCCAAGGTTACAATCTGCTCCTTTGTGTACTCCACGTTCCAGCCAGCACTCGTTAGTGCATCCGCCAGGCGTGTGTGCTGGGCCTGCTTCTGGTCACACTTCTCGCTGTGGTGCAGGTCAGAGGTGTAACCGACCTCGATCAGGTATACTTTATGCTGGCTGGGGTTGTTGGCCTCCCCCCGGGGGCCACGTTTTCCGACCTTGGCACGCGGCAGGGACGGGATAAAGAGGATGTCCGGTCGCATCCTTTTGCGCTCGGACTCGGCTACGTTTGGTAGCATCCAGGCAGGTGGGTGGGCGCCTGCGCAGTATTCGGGGCGTGCCTCTGCACTGCTAGCGTCCATTAGCATGTACCCTCCACCGTGGGTACCCCGATGTAGGCAGTCTCCAAGCATACGGACAGCAGCGTTGTGCTTTGCGATGCGGGCGCCCACCAGCTGGGGGTGAGCACAGTGGCCAGCGAGGTGCCCGGCAGTGCCACGTTCAGGTGGGGACCCGCGGCGTTGGTGGATAGGTGCGCACAGGGTGCAAGTGTCGGTATCACGCAGTTTGAAGAGTGCTAGTCTCGCCGGGCATATGAGGCCTCCCTGCCGGGCGTTCTGGACAAAGCGTCGGAGGCCGTGTCCCGCCCCTGTGTGGGTCATGTAGGCGGTGCTGGCACGGGTGTCGAGTTTGGGGGCAGCTTCGGCCCACTTGCTCGTGTACAGGGTTTGCTTCGCGTGCCCGCCATGGGAGGACGGGTTGAGCGCCTTGAGAAGGCCCCGGTTCAGGTCAGAAATGTAGTGCTCTGCGGTGCTGCCGTCTTCCCGGGTGGTCGTGAACGTGGGCCACCAGTGCCGACCGTGCGGGTTGTTGTCAGCGAGCTCCGACACGTCGGCAGGTTTTTCGCCAGTGGCGACGGCTGCGGCCCCCTTGTCGGCTTCATCGTTGCCGTGTAATCCCGTATGTGAGACGACTTTGAGAAAGACAGTCGGCGCGTTGCGTTTGGATCTTGCATGGAGCGATTCCACAATGGAGCTCAAAAGTGCTTGGTGCTTGCTGAGGTGCAAGCGTCGTGGTTCGTTGATAGCGCGTTTAATTAGATATAGACTGGCAGCAGAGTCAGTTGCAATAGTTAATGTTTTATTGGCGAACACGCTAGTTTCTCCACCAAATTCATCTACGGCTGCTCGAATTGCGGCTAACTCAGCGCGAGTAATAGTATTTGTGCACCCGTTTCCATTTGGATTAACGTAGACGGTCCGGTCTTTGTGCCAGGCACAGGCGCCAGCGACTTGGATTTCCTTTCCGTCGTTTGTCTTTACTTTGGAGACAGAGCCATCGGTCCAGACGATGTCATCGGGAATGTGGGCCAGGGCATGCGCGCCAGCAAAATTGGTGGACCCGCGTCGGGGCCTATCGATTGGGGCAGCTGCTGGGGCGTGTTCCTGCTGGGTGGCGAGGTGCTTTACCTGCTTGAGTAAGTTGTGTGGGAGGGCGGGTCCAAGAAAGTCGTGCCCGTCCGTGTCGGCACGCCATTGAGTCCGGTTTACCCAGCTTGCCGCGTGGAGGCCTTCGACGAGTTTAGAGCGCAGTCGTTTCCACGCCGGCGTCAGTGCTGTTAGGCCCGTTGGATTACCCACAGCGACCAGGGTGACCCCCCGCTGCCGCTGCAGAGGGGCGTCGTTGCCCAGGCCGTCGTGCATGCCTGCCGTTTCTGCCGCGTCTTTCTCTCCCGCTGTCCAGGAGGCGAGCTTGCGGCATAGGGGGTGCCCGAGCCATTGCGTGTGTGGGTAGGTGGGGCAGGTGGGGAGGACCATGAGAATCAGGGTGGGGTGTGGAGACATGCGTGCGGCTGAGGCCGATGCCAGGGCCCAGAGGAGCGCTTTGCGTGCGTCGCCGGGGGTAGCGGGGGGGTGTGCGTAGTGGAGTCCTGTCCAGGCAGTGCTATAGGCGTCGTGTCGTGCGCCAAAGGCTGCATCATTGGTGTCGCGGCTGAAGTATTCATCAGCGGAGGTCGTGGAGTTGAGTGGGGAAGCGAAGAGTTCACTAACACGCCCTGCTCCTGTGCTCCGCAGGGCCCCGACGATGGCGTCAGCAGTGCTGGACAGGAGTGAGATCTGATGGTTCGGGGCAGCCTTCCTGTCGAGCTGTTCCGGGTCATGGCGGTACCGGTGGAGCAGGGCAGCTACGGCCTCTTCAAATGCGTGGGGGCGGGTAGTGGTGCGGTGGAAGTGCTCCCACAGCGCCTGGAGCCGGGGGTAGGTGATTGCACCAAGCCACCGGCCGCATGGCTCGTAGACGTGCGCTTCTGTAGGTGCATGCGTCCCATCCTTAGGGGAGCTGATTGCGTAGTGGCCGGGTGGCCTAACGTCTCTGTAGGGGTTGCTGGGACTGGTGTTGATGCTGGTTGTGGACCGGATGTCTCGTGCACGCGAGGCTGTGTCTTCGGGTTCGGTTTCATGGCGTCCCTGCCGCTGGCGTGAGGTCAGCTTCATGTCCTTTGGTGGCCGCGTGGGGCGGATAGGGGCGTCAGGCCCGGCGGCGACTCGTGTATTGTACTCGTTTAGTAGGTCCTCCCACTCGGGGTTGTTCTGCAGGTCACGTGCACGTTCACTGCTATTCGCCCATGTGACATGCTGCAGGAGCCGGGTTTGCCGGGCGGAGAACATTGCGGCTCGCGGCGCACCCTGATCACCGGGTGGGGCAGGGCCAGGTTGGGTAGCCTGCTCGGGAGCAGCACCAGTGGTGGCGTCGGTGGTAGGGCCTGGTGGTGGGGCGGGGCGATGTTGAAGGGGGTGCTTGTAGCAGCGTGTGACATTCCTTGCAGCGTAGCCCATGCGTTTGAAGGCAGTGACCACGGCTGGCGCGGTAACGCTGGGTTTCCATTGCACTGTGAAGTACGCCTCTCGTGTGCCAGAGGTGTCCTCGCCGGCTTTGCGCTTGCGTGTGAGCTCGGTGTCAGTGACAATCTGTTGTTTGCTGCTGTGCAGGATCGCTGCTATTTCCTGGCCATCGTTGTCCAAGTCGTAGGTGAGTTGGGCGTCTCCATTGGTATGGCCGTTGGCAGAAGGTGGGACAGCGTCTTTTGTCAGTCGGGCCCTGGCTATGCGCCAGTGTGCGCGTGCACTGTTGTGGCGCGTGGGCGATGCCGCTGCTTGGGGGGCGGTTGTGTTTTGGGGGACGTCCACATCCATGTCCTGGCCCTCATGCTCAGGCGCGTCGAGTTCCATCGGGGTGGGGCCTTGAGCTTCTTCTTCTCCCTCTCTGTGCTCTTGCAGGTACGTGTGGACGGCTGTATACGCGGGTGCGGTGCCGTTGGAGGCGAGCATAGCTTGGAGGTGCGGGGCCAGGCCACGTCGCATGGGTGTGCGGCTAACACTGGGCGCGAACGTGTCCGGATCCTGGGGGTGTAGCTTTCCGAGTTGCATATGGCGATTCATGTCTCTGGCGACCGCGGAGAAGACTGAGCGTGCTGTTTCGTACCCGCGCGTCCCCACCACCAGGGATTCGTCGCCGTTAGTGAGCCGCTGGGCAGCGTTGATGGCTGCTTTGGCGCCGGTGAGTAGGTCTCGGGGGGCGGTGCGGGTGTTCTCTTGAATGCGTGCGCGTTGTGCAGCGTGCTTCGTGACGCGCCCTGTGCGTGGGTTGGGCCGGGCACCTGGGCGGGTGACCGCTGTCTTACGGTCCCGCCCGCGTGCATGTGAGGGTGGGGCGGGAGGTTCTATAGCGGGGTGGGCAGGGTCTTGCGGCTGGGGGGTGGGAGCCTGGGTGGCCGCGGTTGGGTTGTGGTAAGCTGGGCTCGCGGGTGCAAACTGGGTTTGCTCCGCCGCGTCTGCTGGTACAGGGGCGGGGCCGGCGGGTGGGGGTGGGGCAGGCGGGGGTGCGTGCTGGGCCGCAGTGAGGAAGCGGTCCAGTGCCGGCGCCATGCCGGGTGGTAGGGGGTCATCCCGTGCGGTGAGGGGGTCCAGATCAGCGTGTGCTGGAAGGGTGCGCTGGGCTTGCGGGAGGGGGTTCGGGCTTGAGTGTTTCTCCGGCGATTGCGCTTCCTCGCCGGTCGCGGACAGTGCCAGGCTGAGTCGGTTCAGGGCGACCATGTGTTTGTGTTTCACCCGGTTTGACCCCATGCGCCTTTCCAGGTCGCGTGACGAGATCAGGTGCCGGCCGGTGTTCCGGTCGACCAGGTGGCTGAGTTCCAGCTGTAGCTCTGCGAGCGGCAGCACATATTCCAGGGGGAGTGGCGTGGTGTCCCGGGCAGTGGCCACCGCGTCCAAGGCCGAGACAACCGACCAGGTAGGGGTGGTAAAAGGCGTACCTTTGTAGAACAATTGGATGCCGTGTTCGCGTGCAAGGGTCATTTGTTGCAGCGTGGTGAAGAATCTGCCCTTGTCTGCTGACAGGTGGTGCGCAGCGGTGGCGCCGGCAAGGCTATGCTGTCGTGGGAGGAGGGCTCGCGTCACAACGCCCAGGCGGCCAGTATCATTGAGTGCCAGGACAAGTGCACGATGTGCGACGCGTGCGTACTGAGGTAAGAGGGAGCCGAGGCCCAGGCCATACTCTTCGACTGGAAGGAGAGCAGTACGTGTGGGGAAGCCTCGTGGTAGACCATAGCACTTTTTGGCAAAGCCTGCTAGGGCCCCGTCGAGGGTTGCGATGTCTTGTTTGGAGTAGGGCATGGCCGCGAAACTGTAAGCGATTGTGGTTTGCACACATTGTTGTAGCATGCGCAGGCGCTGGGCGGGCGTGGCGAGTGATGCGGCTACAGCCGCGCCCTTTTCCTTAACGATTTCCGTGACCCGGGCTACCTGTGCCTTCCATTCCAGCGCGAAGGTGAGTTGGACGCCTAGGTACTTGTATGGTTTGGTAGGAGGGTAGTAGGGGACCGGGGTGCTGCCGATCCTTAGCTTGTTCGTCATGTCTCGGTGCATGGCCGCGAGGGTGGCTCTGCCAGTGGGTCCGTCGAGTGTGGGGCAGGACCGGGATTTGTTGTGCCAGATAGCCGTGGTGGCGCATTTGGTGTGGTTTACACGTAGGCTTGACCATTCTGCGTACGCTGATATTTTGTCACATTGGACTTGCAGGTCTTCCACAGAGTTGGTCAGTGCTGCAAGGTCGTCGGCGTAGGCGGCAGCACTGCAGTGGTGCCGGAGGTTTTCCTCCGGGGTGAGGCATCCGTACTGGTAGCCGCGGCCACCCGCGTGGAGCCAGCGCACAAGCGGCTCCATGAACAGAATGAACAGGACCGGTGAGAGTGTGTCTCCCTGTACTGTGCCGCGTTCGATAGGGATGGCGGGTGTGCAGCCGTGCTCGGTACGGATGCGCGTGGCCGCACGGGCGTACAGATTCCGTACTGCGCGGATCAGGTCATCCGGCAGCCCCAGATCGAACATGATTTGCAGGAGTCTGTCCTGGTCGATCGTGTTGAAGGCTGAGCTGTAATCCACGTACACTGCGTACACGTCTTTTCCGTACAGGGCAGCGTCCTCGAGCTCGTGTACGAGGTTCAAGATCTGGCGTTCAGTGTTGCAGTAGGCGCGGAATCCTTCCTGCGCCTCGCTGAACAGCTGCAGCGGTCCTGCGAGCTCCCCGATGCCCATGGTGAGCATGGACGTGTAAAGCTTGTAGCATGTGTTGGCAAGTGCGATGGGGCGTTTGTTCTTGATATCGAGTGCGTCGCCGGGTTTCGGGAGCAGGACCGTGTCGGATGCGGCCCATGCCTCCGGGATTTCTGACTTGGCGTACATGATTTTGATTATGCTGTGCAGGTTACGCTTCATGCCGTGTGGCAGGATACGGAGCAGTTCGTTTGGAATGCCGTCCGGCCCCGTCGCCTTGTTGCGAGACAGGTGGGAGACGCAGTGGTCGAAGTTGGCAGGGTCCGCCATGCTGGGTAGCATGGAGTGGGAGTCGGGGTGTCGGTTGCGTGCCAGTTGAAAGGCGTCCGTGGCGTTGGCGTTTTCAAAGGGGTAGCCCCGTGTCGTGCCCGGCCGCAGCCGGTACTCTCCTGTGCGTTGACCCCGTGGTGGGGCTGACAGTTTTCGGAAGTGGCCTTCTAGGGCAGTTAGGATGCTGGTCGAGTCGGTCACCACCTCTCCTGTCTCTGGGTCGCGAACAGCCGGCAGCCCGCGTTCTCCGGCTTCTTTCTGAAATATGCGCTTGTGCCCCTGCGCAGGTCTGGTGGCCAAAGTATGCTGTAGGGAGGCGGTTGCTGCTTCACGCTGGGCTTTGGCTCGGTCCGCTGCCAGCTGGCGATGCTGCGTTTGGCAGTCCTTAATCTGGCCTCGGAGGGCCTCGGCTTCACGTTCCCCAGCCTCGTCCAGCGCCGCGCAATCGGCTGTCAGGTTGGTGAGCGCCTGTTTAAGCTGAACCTCCTTGTCCCAGAGGGGCTTTAGGTGGCGCGCCGCAGAGCGCGAGAAGTGGTGTTTCCCTGTGTGGGGCGGTTTCTGCGAGCATTCCTCGAGGAGGCATGTCAGGCCAGCCTCTAGCGCCGCCATTAGTCTGTCTGCCAATTGGGTGACATTGACTCGTTGCAGAGTCCGGTTGTGTGCCAGGTCCCAGTGCATGGTGTTGGCCGGGTATCCTACCGGGTCCTTTGCGTGTTTTGCCAGGGCATTGTCGATAACCTGTACTGCTGCTTTGGTTGCTGTGTGCAGGTCCGCTGTGGTTTCCACCATGGTGTCCTCCAGGCGGGCGGCGGCAGCTGCGAGTTGCTTTTGTGTGACAGGCAGCGTGATTCGTGACCAGCGCGGAGAGTTGTCTGGGTCAGACGGCGGGGCCACCGGTTGGGGGCACTCCCACAGCTGTAGCTTATCGGCTGGCATCTTCGCATGCACCGGTCTGTGGTCGAAGTTCCCAGCTACCGCGTTAGTGTACTCCAGCGCGTTGGGGCACGCGGTGCGTGCCGCCTCACATAGGAGGATATCATCGATGCGGCTGCGGTGTGTGGACACGCCGTGCTGTACTTGCTCGTATGACCATTCGTTCCCTGCGGGCCTGCTGCCTCGGGCGGGTAGGAGGCCTGATTGTAGCAGGAACTGCTGGTGCATGCGGTCGGCTGAGTCCAGCGGTCCCGTGCGGTCGGCAGCGTGGGCCACTGCGTTGAAGTCCCCTGCCAATATCAGGTGTTGTTCGCATGCTGTGGTGTGTGCTAGGGTAGTTTGGCAGTAGTGGTAGATGGCTTTGCGGGTGAGCGTGTCTTCGGGTGCGTAGACACCCAGGACTGTTAGGGGAATGCTCCCCTGGGTGCGTATCTGAATGTGTGAGACATAGCCTTGCAGGGCGGCTGGGGGTGTGTGGTGGGTGACACCGTTCATGTTGCTGTACCTTGTTGATACGGCAATTGCGACACCTGCACTGCCTCTTGCTGTTGTGTTGCGTGGCACTGTGCTACAGTATAGGCGGTAGCCTTCGTTGAGGAACGCCTTTTTCAGCGGGTCGTGTTTGTGGCCCAGTTTTGTTTCGGTCAGAATAACCACGTCAGCGCCCCAGGCCGCGAGGTTGCACAGCGTAAAGCTTAGGTTGCCAGGGGTGATGGCTGGGAGTGTTTGCGAGAGTAGCCCCCTTACATTGTGGGTGGTGATGTGCAGCGTACGGGCCGCTAGTGCCCCAGGTGCCGGCGCCATGGCTTGGGCCGTCGCCGGCGCGGGGGTGCGTGTTGTGTGTTGTCGTTTGAAAAGGTCTGTAATGGTGTTCAGGCGCCCCACCCAGGGTTTCGCTGTGGCACGGGTTGTTGTAGTGGGGGCAGCGCGGGCCACCCGGGTTGGTGCCACGGCGCGGGGTGGGTTTAGGGTCGGAGCCGGGCCCGGGTTGGCGCCGGGTCCGTTTGCTTGGGGGGAGGGGCTGCCCGGCTGGGTGATGTCGATTTCGATCGGGACGCGCGCGGCCTCTCGTTCCGCCTGGGTGGGTTGCCGTGGTGCAATGTGATAGCATGGGCCAAGTGTGTTGCGCAGGGCTTCCGTGTCCTGCGTTGAGACTGTGCCCAGGTAGTAGATATGTCCTTCCATGGCGTGCCACCCGTCGTCGTGGAGGGTGGTGTTGTGTAGTGGTGTGTCTTCCGAGTCAATTATCCTCCATTGCCCTGCTTCCATGCGGACCGCATACACGTGGGGCCGGCTGTTCATGTGTACGGTGAAGCCCAGGTTACGGGATGTTCGGGGCAGTGCGTTAAGAATTGCTTGTTTTGTATGTGGGCTTTCACCTGCTATGCCATAGTGCATGATGGCGCATTGCAGTGACAGCCTTTTGTTAGGGTGCGCGCTGTTGTTGCTGATAGTGGCATTGTGGTACAGGTAGTGGTTGATGACTGTCACATCGAACTTGCCGGCTTGTGTGAAGGCGTTTGCCCAGCCATCCCGGTCGGGGTGGTTCGTTTGTCTGAGGGTGTGCGCCACTGCATTAGCGTGCCTTAGCACGTCGTGTGGATCAAGCCAGGCACAGCCTAGCATGTTGTTGATCGCGTGGATGCCGCAGAATCCCGACAGTTGGGTCTGTCTGAAGGTGGTGCTTGAGAGGGAGGGTGGGTAGTGTAGCATGGCAGGCGGTTGCGGTGCCTGGCGGTTGTGGCGTGTTGGGTTGTTTGTATTGGCTTGCGTGCCCCATGCGCCACGCAGTGTGATAACTGGAAGTGTGGCGGGAGTGCAGGGGAGCAGGGTGTAGAGGTGTGCCAGGTGTCCCATCGAGAGGGCGCCCGCCGACAGGGGTGGCATCCATGGCATTGGGCTTGTTTCTCCGGGTGCGCACAGTGTGGGTATTAGGCTGTACCCAGTATGCATAGTGGCGGCGAGGGCCATCGCGACTAGGAGGAGTCTGTTGTGTCTGTACCATGCTGTGTGGGCGAGGCGTTTCGTGTGTCGCCATAGGTAGTGTGTGAGGTAGGCCCCCTGAATGGTCGCGGCTAGGGCCAGGAATGCTGCATCGGTTGTGAGGATGATTGTAGCCAGCCCTAGGGGTACAGCTGTTGCGCCATATAGTATCGCGGTGAGGCAGAGTGGGGCAAGGGCGAAGCTCATGCACAGCGGGGCGATGAGGACGGATAGCAGAGCTGTTTCGTGGGCGAGCACCTCGGCTGTTTCGGAGGGCGTGCTGGTAAGGCTGGTGTTGTTGAGGTGCCGGGCCAGGAGAAGCAGGAGGATTGAAGTGGCGGCGATAGCTGCTGTTTGTAAGGCGAGGTTGGTGCTCGTGTGGAGTGCCTTGACCGCGGTGACGCCCGCGTAGTGGGCAAGGCCCGCTGTGGTTGTGCACACGAGGTAGGCGATGCACCCAAGCCCGTGCCCGACCCAGTGCGTCAGTGCAGCCACTCGAACGTGGGCACACAGTAGAGGTTGCTCCCAGTTTTCATTACAGAGCACGGTCGGGTAGGGCCCCAGGAAGCTTTCACCGGTGGCAAGCATTATCTCCGCCAGTGACCTGGTGCTGAGTGACGCCGCATTCTGTATCAGTGTGATCGCTGTTGGGCTGCTCCATTGCTCTCTTCTCTTGGCCCGGCTTTCCTGGTGCCTCCTTGGCAGACAGATGTTGCCACTAACCTGTTGCATGGCCGACCTTATGCCACTGCCTGCCACTTGCAGCACCGGGCCAATAGCTTGCCGCACCCGCCGCCACTCAGCTGCGTACACACGCGGTATTTCCGTCGCTAGAAAGTCCATCACTAGTGGGCCAGCGCATTTCATCTCCACACAGCCAAGGCTCAAGCATCTATGAGTAGAGTAGGCCTGATCGGCCGTGCCGGTGCCAGCGTGAACGCTGGGGATCGAGGGGAAGCCGCGCGCGCTGGTGGCCTTCCCCACGATTTCTGTCATTGCATCGGTGGCAGCCTTCCGGCTGGCGAACACTCCGAGCACATTGCTGCTGTCGCTGATGTTGCGTTGCAGGGCCGCGGTAGCCGCATTTTTAGCGCTCGCTGCTCCTTGCTTGCTGCCGGGCTGGTCGATGGCCACGGTGACCTCCAGCTTGTGGTTCACAGGCTGTGCAAACGCGATTCCGTTGACGAGCGTGTGGCTGAGGCTGCCGGCCGTGCAAATTGCGGTGAGGTTCGCGTCCGTTGCGCACTCCGTGAAGCGATTTGTCGCGATGGTCACGGCCCCTTCGCTGTAGTTGTGGTCCTTGCTGGGCATGCACTGCTCCACATAGTTAGGGATGTGGTCCCAGCTGTTCAGTCCACTGGCAGCGGCGTAAGGGCCGTCGAGCTCGTTGTTGATTGCGAAAGCTGTTGGGCTTCTGCTGGAGGCTTGCCTGACAGCAACACGAACTGCCGTCCTAGTTGGCCGATTGCCACGAAGCTCTGCTACGTAAGTAGTGCGGCAGAGGGCTGGGCGAATCCCAAGCTTAGACTTTGAGGGCTGCATTTTGGTTGGCGGTAGTGTTGGCAGCAGTGTGGCAGGTGTAGGTAGTTGCGTATTATTGAACTGGGCTGGTATGGGGCATCGAGGCGCTGTGAAAAAGTTGCAAAGTTGCAAAAGGCTGGTCGATCCGGTTGGGCGACAAGGCCACGTGTTCGCGATCTGTTTCTGGGTGTCCCTTCCGCATTGTTTGGTATGTTTGGGAGAGACGAGCGGGTTGAGCGCCGTCTGCTGGGAGCTGGGAGGGCTGTTTCCCTTTAGCGTCCCTGGGAGCGAGGGCCTTAACTGGCCCTCCGTATTTTGGGGGTACCGTTGTTTGATTCTGCAGTAGCAGGCATATCAGCAGGAGTTTCAGTCCCCGGGTTGGCGCCATCGGCTGCATTTTGCCTCTCGTCGCAGTATTCCTTCCTGGCCCTCGTCCATCGTTGCTGTGGCTCTGTGTGCATGTCTTCTGGCTGGGGTTTCTCCGGGAGCTTTCACTTCTCGCCCAAAACACCGCCATTGGTGTCTCGCAACGATAGGACTCGCTCCCGGGTCCGCCTCCAGCCATTTCGACAACTAGTGGTCTTGACGGATGTTCTAGCTGCTGCCGGGACATTCGACGGGGTCCACTAAGTTCACAGAGTTTTTCTTGCTCGATAGGTGTAAGGGAAGGATCGTAGGATAACAGCTTGAGTATATATGCTCCCACCCGTGCGTGTGTTGTGGGGCAACCCAACCTTGACTTTTAGACAGAGAAAATTCATCAACATCACCACCACCATCTTGGGACCCCCTCTGCGTATATGGGATAGGTCCTACGCCCAAGTGGGAGTCATCAGGGGTGTCTGGCTGTGCGGTCTTGATAAACAAGGCCAGCCCTACAAAGTATATAAAATGTCAGTAAATATTAGGTTGGGGTGCAAGGTTCTGAAACCACACAGCCCACTGACCTGCCTGCCCATCTTCAAATATACACTTTTGAAACTCCCAAGGGTGCCTCAGCAGGTGCTGAATATTCAGCGGATCCCCTTCTGTGCAGATTGATGTAAACTCCCTTGAAGTTAACTCTTTCTGCACAGATGCCTGGTTCAAGAGCACCTCCAGAAACGTCCGCGCTGCTACAGTTGTCTGGAAGGACGGGTCCAGCTTATATTCAGTCTGCTTGTACTTTTCCGCAGCCTCTGGAGGTGGCTTTGGAGGCGGACCAACACACGCCTCTACAAGACGCTGACAATCATCCAGGGCCGCCTGGCAAATGTCACGTCGATTAGAGTAGTCAACCTGTAGCGGGTCCGTGGAGGTCCAGCTGGGGGGCTTTATCCGCTTCTCAGTAGCCAGACGGCTGTCATTTATGTCTTCAAAACTGAAGTTTATTGTAGGCACGGAGAGTGCAGCTGCAGCTGCAGCTGAGGAAGCACCGCTTGCTTGTGCAGAGACTGCTTCTATGAAGGCTGAAGCCAGCTTAGTGTAAGTCTCACCAAAAGCTACCAAAGGATCCAAGCAATCCCTAAGAAATGGTTGATACGTTAGGTAGAGTGGCTTGAGTTTGTGCATTTGTGAACTTACCTAGCATTTTGAACTGCTTCTTCACAGTGTGCCTTGATCCTGTCACAATTTTGAACCATTATAGCCAGCTCTGTGCTCTGCTTTTGAACAGTCAGGGCCAGGGAGGATTGTACCGCCTTCACAAAGGCATCTGTCTCCACTTGTTGGCCGAATGCCTCTGGCCTTAGATCTAGAGAACCTGCCAAGTGGTCCATTTTGAAGGATGATGCTTGAAGGTATGATGGAGCACTGCTTGTACACGCATTAGATATAAGCACTGACTACATTTGGCACACTAGGCACACCTTTTCAGGGTCTCAAATATGGCAGTAACTGCCATGTTGAACTGATCATGTGCAGACTTGACTGATCCTCCAGCGCTGGCACGCATCTCCCAAGCTGGCCCGGACTTATTATTGGCATAGGCAGCCATGATTAATGCATGATACCTCATGGTGCTAAAGCTTTGCACCAGGACTTCAATAGGTTTCTCCACAACTTTGATCAGTAGGGCTCTTCTTTTGCCATATCCTTTACCTGAAGGTTGAGCGCCCTCCCATATTTCTTGATATGATTTGTGCTTCCACAGAAATACAACATAGTGTGTATCATCAGGGTTGTCTTGAAGTGCCCGCAGCTTTTCCGTGGGGAACCTGGACACCTGCGGCGGGCTAAATCAGAGTGCTATCTGAAGCAATGTTTGCCAGTAAGACTTACTATTGTGTACATGGCAGCTTTCAACCACTTGATCGTGACACCATCTAGATTGGCCTCCGGGTTTGCATCTCGACAAGCTTCCATGTATGTCATGTACCATGTCCTGGCTTCATCTGGCCCGGCGTGTTTGACCAGCAACTCTCTAAATACAGGACCCAATGCCAGATGTACTGGAAACGCAAATTCCTTGGCCTGCTGGTTAGTAGCCATGAATACTGGCTCCGCCCCCTCAGTAGTCCCCAAGTCCGATGGTATGGCAGATAGTCTGCCAAGCTTCTGATTATTCTGATTACCTTTATTAAGGCCAGATTGGCTGGAATGTCCCAGAGCTGTATAGCCCCCCTTAGGCTTGACACCTGAGGATGCCTCACAGACGTCATCTGTCCCTCCAGAGCGTATTTCTGCCTCAGGCCCACACATGCTTCGTGAGGCAAAAACACTGGGATCCATTCCAAAGCGGGTGCCACAAGTGAATGTATCATCACCATGATCATCTAGATCATCACCACCATCACCATAATTATTACCATTATAGGGGGCAGGTGGCAAGCCTTCTGCCCCAGTGTTGTCAAATCCAGTCTCCGATCCAGCTTTTGGGACTCCCGCAGTAGGGAATGACCTAGGTAGCCTAGGTGGCCCCATTAGCCCCATGCCCTGGGCTGGAAGCTTAGGCCTAGGTGGCCCCATTAGCCCCATGCCCTTGGCCGGTGAATTAGATGTGTTAGATGGGTTTGCCATTACAGAACTTTGCCCCCCAATATTACTTTGCACCTGCAGTCATGTCAAATGTTTGCACCTGCAACCATGCTCAATATTTGCAAGCTACTTACAGCTTGAAGTTGCAGAATAAGTTTTTGAATGTGCTCCAAGTAGTCATGTTCCAAAATTTTGCGGTTGATTTGGACATCAACTGCAAGGTTGAGGGGGTTGGGTTTGTTTATGTGGTTCATGAGGGACTGGATGGGCTTACTTACATCCAGGTTTGAAGGTGACCTTATTCATAGTTTGGTCTTTAAGGAGCAGCTGCATTAGGGTGGGGTTTGTAGCTGTAGTAGTGGCTGCCAGGTCTTCTGCGGTGGCTGCTGGGGCTGCTGGGGCTGCAGGGGCTGCAGGGGCCGCAGGGGCTGCAGGGGCGGCTGGGGCTACCTGGGTAGCATGGGTAGCCTGGCCTTTTGCAGGTAGCAATACAGTATGCAAATCGTCACCTGGATGGAGCAAGGTAAGTTAGATTATGTAGGTATCTCTCCATGCATACCATGCAGTACATGCAGGCCCAGATTGCCCAACCCTTACCCTTCTTTATAATCACTTCCAGGGACAAATCCAGTAACACGCTGAACTTCACGTACAGCTTGTCTACAAGAGCCAAATAGGTGTCCGCAGCAAACACCTTTGCTGCCAGAGAGCCCAATTCGCCCTGGACCAGATCCGGAAACAGAGCACGCCCAGCCACAGCCTCCATCATCTTTATAAAGGGGGTATCTGGTGATAAACTCTTACTTTGCTGGTATGCCTTAGCTAGCTTCGTGTAGGCATCAAACTCAACCAGGTAACCTCGGGTTTTCTGAAGAGCCTTCACCAGAGTGGTCCCCATGTGTTTGCACTCTTTTGTGTGCACGTAGGCGCTGAGCAACACATGGGTGTTAAGCAAACTTGTTAGAACAAACTTGTTACATGTTAAGCAAATTAAGCAAATTAGACCTACCTTTCCCTTGAAAGAGCCACTCTCACTTCAAATTTACCATCAGCTTTACCCTCTTTCAGTGCTTTCTGCCTTATTGTCTTTGCTGTCTCTGCCAAGCACAGTAAGCAGCATCTGGATACTCCAAAGAAGGTATCATGGTAGTCAGGGACAGGGCCGCCTTTATAACAACGCCAATTAGCCCTAATTGGCGTCGCTCGATCGATGTTGATTCTCTCTCGAATCATTTTTTGTGTTACGTTCCAGATAGTCTCACATCGTCGATGCCCAACCCGAAAGGAAGGGCCCTCTTCAAAGGTCCATATGCTCTTGCCCTCAGCTGGACTGGCCAAGTGTATGGTACACGATGGGGCAGGTGAAGGAAACTTGTATCCAGAAATGCCTGTGGCCAATTCGGACCATTTATCGGGGGATGGTGCCGCTGCCAAGAAGTTCGCATACGAAAAATGTCTCCATAGCTGGTCGGACAGCTCGGAGCTTTTAGTGATCGACGGGTCAGATTCCTTGAGCAAGTGCTTGAGGCACGTTAGGCGAGTATGATCATGCAGCAAACTCAGAATCACATCGTCACTAGTTGGCAGAGCCTGCAGCATACAGCAGCAGTAACACAGCAGCATACAGCAGCAGTAACGCATGTAACAGCACAACTGGTCCTGCACAGCCCACCCTGGGCATCCTACCTGTGCCGTCTCTGTCCGGCATTGGAGGCAAGGGCAGCATGTTACAGCCTGCCTGAAAAATAATGGGGTGCACCTTTGCGCTGCCCGGTTTTCCGGGTTTAAAGGATCCCAACGTTTCAGCACTTGACTAAGCCCCAATTCAGCCTTCTGCGCCTGTGATAGGTAGACTTGGCATTTGATAGACATTCCTTTACCAGGGCACGTTAGGCACATACCTGGGCAAGTAGCGGTGCCACAGTTGCAGCTAACAACGTCTTGATGGATTCCCTGAAATCTATAGGAACCAGGCCCTTGACTCTGCCCAAGGACTCAAATATTTCAGTGACAGCATAGGATATGCAATCCATCCAAGCTTTCCACGCCTTCCGTTGCTGACCCAATGAACAACGCTCCGGCCATGGCAGCTGGAGTGGGCATTCGCACGCTACCCCCTCCCCCCTCCTCCCCCTCCTCCCCCTCCGCTGCCTGCTGACCCTCCATGCGAACACGTATCCAGTCCAGCCAGGCATCGCAGGCCACATAGAACTGGTCCTTAAACTCGGAATCCACATCTGCATTTGAGGTCATCCTGGACTTGATGCGAGTTGGCAAGTCGGGGAGCTGGCCATCTGCCCCCTTGTCCCTGGCTATGTCAGTCCAATTTGGGGGGCCGCTACTGCTGGGACTACTGGGACTTGGTACACTTGGTTGTTCTGCAGGTTGGAGGTCCATGAATGCCATGGGCACACCAGCTGCAAGCCAAGACAGCTCAATCTGAGACTTGATTACAGCTCCACTTGTGTATGTAATGAACTGCAGCTTGCCACAACAACGCTTACAGTCCATATCCACCCGTTCTGTAACCCCAAGCGCAAGCTTTCCAGGCTTGTATGCAGGGAGACACTCGTTTGATAGTCTGATATCATAAACAGTGCCCAACTGCTCCAGCTTGTCAACCTCCATTGCAAAGGTGTGCCTTATTCCGTTTATGTGAAGGACTGCATCCACCACCAGGAATGAAACGGCCACATTAGCCAAATTGGCTGCTACTGCTGGTGCTGCTGCTGCCGGTGCTGCCGGTGCTGCTGCTGTGTGGGCTGCTGCTGTGTGGGCTATTGCCGAGGTTGCAGCAGAGGTTGCAGCAGAGGTTGCCGCTGCAGCTGTGTTGGCCTTGGGTGCAGAAACCCTTCTAGGACTGAGCCTTAAAGTAAACCCATTTTTGACATTCACATCTACGGGTTGTCCGCAACGCTCCAGGTAGCTAGCGAATGCCATAGACACCTTGCTTTGTCCTTCACTTGCTCGATCTCGTAAAATGACCACATCCCCATGCGGTCCATGATTGCATATCCCCTTGATGTAAGGAATGATCCTGCTGCAATTGGTCCCACTAGCATCCAGGACTGCACTGGCACGCTGGCTGCCCTCTAAACATGCCGACACATCATCAGGCTCCGGCTGCACCAACAAAACAACACATGGACTAGTTCAATATGCCCTGATAAAACACCCGTTACCAACCACTTACCGTGCCTTGGTGTAAATTGATTTCGGGAAAGTCAGCTGGAATCCACGCTCTTTTAAACAGTTTCTCAGGGCCCAATGCCTGGCCCAAGTTATTACCCAGAACCAGTTCAGCCGTGAAGCCTTCTAACACCAGCAGGGTTGTCTTAAACCTGAACGAATTCAGCTCAATCCAGTCAGGGTTAACGATACCTACTACAGTTTTATGACCATCTGCAGTCAATACTGTTGTAGGAACCTGACACTGGTGTGGGGGCTGGTGGAATGGAATGCCTAGTATCTGGCAGAACTCTGCAGACACCATGCAATCGGTTGAGTGCTCATCTCTGTAACCATAAACACCTTGGAAAATTCCGGGAGTGCAGGACATCACAAAGGGAAAGCTTCCCACTTTGCATGTATAAGAGGATGATGAAGATGATGGCTGTGGTTGCTCGGGGGTCCGCTCTGTCATTTTTGATACAGCTGTGCTGCCCCCAGTTGCACAATTTAGGAATGCAGCCACGCTCTGGGCCTGGTGCCGGGTTAGCAATATAGTTAAACCATGATGAAAGTCTGTTTCCAGTTGCCGGTTGTCAGCAATTTTTGCAATTTCCTTGAAGGCTGCTACTACTCTCAACAACCTGTGGTTGGATAGCCGAGCCTACACCACAACTCGAGAATGTAATGCTCATTACTATACTCTGACTTGTGAAGTAACAACTCACAAAAAATGCTTTTGACCTGTTAAAACGTACAGTTCCCTCAGGGAACAGCCTGGAGTGTTTACCAATCCGTACAGTCATGAAAGCCAGCTCATGGCAGGAGCGGGGCCACCCCTGCAGATATGTCCCAGACATGGTTAGGCACTCCAATCTTGCCTCCATTAGAGCCATCCCACCCGACTCAAACTGCTTACCTTTTGGCAAGGAATCTCTGACCCAGACCCCAGAAGTGCATCAATTTTAGTGTGCAGAGCTGACAAGTGCCTTGTAGACTGCTTTGACTTCCATTGCAGCCACTTGGACTTCCTTGCCAGGGGAACCAGCCACTTGCGGACCTTTGGGGGGCCAGCCCTGTACGGTCTGTCCGTACCCTTGCTGTTCCCAACCTGTCGGATCATCTGCATAATCAACCATGTTGCCTGCGAGTATGAGCTTGAAACATCTAGGACATCGTGTAAATCAGCTATGCCCTGCACATACCTTGGCGAGCACATCGACGGCTCCTGGTACTGGCAGGGCTTGCTTTTTAGGCTTCATTGCAGTCTGCACACGGTAAATAAGTAAATCGAAACATCTTTGTTTATACCATGCTAGCATACCTTCACAGATTTGCCCCTGTGAACAGGCAGGTTCGGACTATTCGGACCTCTACCAGGGCCTCCCCCCAAGCCTGGTGGGGCACACCTCGATATCAGTCCCATGCAAACCATGAGAAACAAAGTTGAGATGGCCCGGTCAACAGCCACCCCTGGTGGGAACTCGTCCATGGGGGTAATGGGGGGCTGCGGCTGTGGCTGTGGCTGTGGCTGCGGCTGCGGCTGCGGCTGCGGCTGCGGCTGCGGCTGCAGCTGCGGCTGCGGCTGCGGCTGCGGCTGCGGCTGCCTACTGCGACCAGGCCTACTGCGACCAGGCCCACTGCGACCAGGCCTACTGCGACCAAGGCTTGGCCGTGTTTTGGTACCTGTTTTGCTACCTGTTTTGCGAGCAGTGGTGATTGCTGGCTGTGTGGTACTGAGCAACCGCAGCAGGGGCCGGCACCTGGCAAGCCAAGGAAGTCTGAGCAGCAGCAGCCTGCCTGCATGTTGTGTGTCCTGCTGTCATTGGAAGCAACATGAAACCACAGGAGTGTTAAGAATCAGGCGATAGCAATACATGGCTGCGTCATGTTACCTTTGGCGGCTGCTGCGTTGACGGCTGCTTTGGCGGCTGCTTTGGCAGCTGCTTTGGCAGCTGCTTTGGCAGCTGCTTTGGCAGCTGCTTTGGCAGCTGCTTTGGCAGCTGCTTTGGCAGCTGCTTTGGCAGCTGCTTTGCAGCAGGGGCTAGCCCAGGGGCTGCTGCTGCTGCTGCTGCTGCTGTGGTAGGGGCTGGTGCTGTGGTAGGGGCTGCGGGAGGGGCTGCTGCGGGGGCTGCTGCCAACGCTGGGGGGGCAGCCGCTGGAGGGGCAACCGTTGGTGAGACCGTGCTCCGCGAGACCGTGCTCCGCGAGACCGTGCTCCGCGAGACCGTGCTCCGCGAGACCGTGCTCCGCGAGACCGTGCTCCGCGAGACCGTGCTCCGCGAGACCGTGCTCCACGTGCTAGCAGAACATGTGGATGGTGAAGTGCCACTAGCGGCTGCCTTGCCCACATGGCTGCTGGTGGTGGACGGTGGAGAGTCCGTGCGTACAGTGCGGCCGCTGGGGGCACTGGGGCTGCTCCACTTGCTGGGGCTGCTCCACTTGCTGCCAGCGGACCGTGGGGATGGTGGCGATGGTGGCGGCGATGGTGGCTTGCCGCTGGCTGGTGGCTTGCCGCTGGCTGGTGGCTTGCCGCTGGCTGGTGGCTTGCCGCTGCCAGTGGCCTCACCGCCAGTGGCGGGGGTGGCGGATGAGACCTCCATGCAACGGCTGGGGGCACTGTGGCTGGGGGCACTGTGGCGGGTCCACTCGCCGCCCGCCTTGCCCACACGGCTGCTCTTGGTGGACGGTACCGTGAGGTCGCTTTGAGCAGTGAGGTCGCTTTGAGCACCGGGACCGGAGCATGGGGATGGTGGGGATGGTGGCTTGCCGCTGGCGGCGGTGCCCGCGCTGGTGCCCGCACTGGTGCCCGCACTGCTGCTGGTGGAGGCACGGCTGCTGGTGGCGGACGGCGGAGACACCGTGAGCCTCGCACCACCGACCACGATTGCTTTGAATGACAGGCCGTTTGTGCGCTTGGATGTTGCTTCCGCACGTCGGCTCCCGAGAAGTTCCAGCTCTCCCTGATGCAAGGGCTCACTGAGCGCCAAATGAAGTGCAGCTAGCTCATTGTTGCGAGTCTCCATGGTCAGATTAGAAGTGCCACTGGAGGTGCCGGAAACAGCGCTGGTGGAAACAGCGCTGGTGGTGCCCGTGGTGGTGTCAGGCTGGGCAGCGATGTATGCAGCGCCCACCGGAATCTGCTGCGGCTGCGGCTGCGGCTGAGGGAGGAGGAAGTGGGGGAGGAGGAGGCGGGGGAGGGGGAGGGAGGAGGGCTCGGGGCTGACTGCCTCGGGGTTGATGTCAGCCTCGAGGCTGACGGCCTGGTGGCTGGCGGCCGCGGGGCTGACCCTGACCGCCGCCGAGCTGACCCTGACCACGGGGTCATCAGGGCTGACAGCTGCGGGGCTGACCCTGACCGCCAGGCTGACCCTGACCAGGGGGCCGTCCCTGACTACCCTGACCACCGGGCTGATCATGACCCTGACGACCGCGGGGCTGTCGGGGCTGGTGGCCGCGGGGCTGTTAGCCGTGGGGCTGACGGCCACGGGGCTGGCCGCGGGGCTGACGGCCGCGGGGCTGGCCGCGGGAGCCGCGGGGCTGGCCGTCGTGGCAGGGCTGGCGCACACGACGGCCGCAGGGCTGGCCTGGGGGTCGACGGCCGCTGGGCTGGCCTGAGGGTTGACGGCCTCGGGGCTGGCGGCCGCCATGGCGGCCACTGGGCTGCTGGCCATCGTCTGGCTGATCCCCGTGGGGCAGACCTTGGGGCAGACCTTGGGGCAGACCTTGCTGACCGCCGCCGAACTGACCGCCGAACTGACCCTGACCACGGGGCCGTCAGCCGTCACGGGGCTGGTAGCCGAGGGGCAGGTAGCCGTGGGGCTGACGTAGCTGACGACCGCGGCCTCAGGGTATTTGGGGCTGACGGCCGCAGGGCTGGCCTTGGTGCTTGCTGCCGCCGCAGCCGCCTTGGTGCTTGCTGCCGCCGCAGCCGCCGGGCTGGCGGCCGCCAGGCTGGCCATGGCCGCGAGGCTGCGGTCGACCGCAGCCTCTGGGTTTACGGCCTGCAGGCTGACTGCCGCAGGGCCTGCCTTGGGGCTGGCAGCCGCAGGGCTGGCCTCCGCAGGGCTGGGGCTCGAGGCGAGGCTGGCCGCAGGGCTGGCCACCGCCGGGCTGACCCAGACCAGGACCGAGTGGCTGTAGGGGCTCACAGGGCTGGGGCTCGCGGCGAGGCTGACAGCCTGGGGGCTGACGGCCTGGGGGCTGACGGCCTGGGGGCTGACGGCCTGGGGGCTGACGGCCTGGGGGCTGACGGCCTGGGGGCTGGCCGCGGGGCTGGCAGTAGCCTGGGTGTTGCCCATGTCCAAACAGTGGAATGCATTTTGGGGGCGGGAGTGAGTTATCAATGACAAAGAAATAACGGAAGGAATTGAGGCATAGCGAGTTGTAGCATGCAATGTGAGCCTGTGACACAGCCCACATTACCCACGCCACGCCACGCCACGCCACCCGCCACCACGCCACCCACGCCACCCACGCCACGCCACGCCACGCCACGCCACGCCACGCCACGCCACGCCACGCCACGCCACGCCACGCCACGCCACGCCACGCCACGCCACGCCACGCCACGCCACGCCACGCCACGCCACGCCACGCCCCGCCACGCCACGCCCCACGCCCCCCTCCCTCGCCTCCTTCGCAGCCACCCCTTGCCCACCTTCACAACCTTCGACCTGCGTTTGGCCTCCCGCTTCTTAAAGTTTCTGTTCTCACAGCGGCCATATGTAGGGCTCTGTTCATATGGCTGGGCAGGGAGCTGCTCAATCTCAGCTGACAACCCATGGGCCTTCATCAGCTCATCTAGGAACTGGATGTCCTGCTGGACGTCTGCTGCCAGGGTGTCGGCTGCTGCCAGGCTAGGCACCGACAGCATGTGGGCCTTGATAAGGTGCCAAAGGCCCCCTGCATTAGGCATATCATGTTAGTTAGCAGCAGGCCTCAGTGCCAAACAAACTGCCTTACCTAGGTGGCTCTTGGCGGTCTCTACCTGATGAAGTAGGATATCCAGTTCAGGTCCCATAATGGCCCCAACATCAATGGTCCTGCTGTCAGGATTCTCCAAGAAATGTAGGGCATCAGGGGGAGGAGCTGAGAAGGCTGTGTAGTGCTGTGATTTGTATAGCACACATGACCAGGTAGTATAACCAGTTGGGGGTAATGACCAAGCACGAGTACTTTATCCTTGTGGGCCTGCCATGGCGATCCTCCTCCTCCACACAGTAGACAACTACTGCATGGTCAAAAATGCTGCATAGCACCATTAGATCACCTTGGTTGAGCCATATACGATTGTTGGAGTTGTCGGATATCCGTAAGCCGTAGTCAGTAGCTATGAAAGGTATTTTCTTAAAGTCGGTAGTGCTTCTCTCAGATAACAGGTAAGCCTCCAGGGCGTTAGATAGGCGCCAGTCCATGAAGGCCAAACCCAGGGATGCCCGAAGGGCGGACATGCAAATGTCCACAGCCGCGGCACCAAACTTGCCATACCTGACCAGAATCAGGTGCATGATGCTGAACAGAACCGCGCGCAAAAGGCAGTTGCCATCATGAGGCACCCTTTCCATGTTTAAAGCATCTTGCGTTTCAGCCCTGGAAGGCCACGGCGGCGGCCCCTGTAGCGGCGGCCCCTGTATCAGCCCCTGTAGCGGCCCCTGTAGCATTGGGAGCAGCAGATTGAATGTCAGAAGGTGAGAAGGTGCCAGCACAGCCCATGCCCCCTATGCCCCCCAGCCACTCAAGGCTGAATGGTGCTAGGTAACAAGTGGCCCCAAGTGATCTGTGGCCCCATGTGCACGTGTGTGTGGGCTGTGGAGAAGTGTGGGGCAAGCGTTGTGTGCTGTAACAGTGCTGTAGCCATAACATTGCTGTAACCATGCCATCACGACCACGTTTCCACGTTTCCATGTGGGCAGGGGGCCCTCAAGCCGGCCCCCCCAGCTCTAGCCAGCTTAAAACATTGAACGTTAGGTGGAATGGATGCTCTTAGCGCTGGTAAAATGTTGAGCAGCAGCAGTCAGCATTTTACCAGCAGCAGTCAGCGGGGGACAGGCAACCCTAGCGTCCATCCCCCCTGGCACTGCAGTCCCTCTCACCCCCTCCCCCCCTACCGCTCACCCCCTCCCAACCCCTCCTCCCAACCCCTCGCCTCTCACCCGCCTCCCACCCTCACCCTCCTTCACCCACCCTCACCCTACTTCACCCGCCTCCCACCCTGCCACCGAGCCTGCCACCCTGCCACCGAGCCTGCCACCAAGCCTGCCACCAAGCCTGCCACCGAGCCTGCCACCGAGCCTGCCACCGAGCCTGCCACCGAGCCTGCCACCGAGCCTGCCACCGAGCCTGCCACCGAGCTTGCCACCGAGCCTGCCACCGAGCCTGCCACCGAGCCTGCCACCGAGCCTGCCACCCGCCTGCCACCCGCCTGCCAAGGCGAAGGCCGCCTCTCCCCCGCGCCTCCCGTGGGGAGGCGCCGCCCCCTGTTCACAATGCGTGGCACAGCTGCTATGGGGTAGCTATGGGGCTGCGCTGGGGGCTACGGTCAGGTGCGATAGTCAGGGGCTAGAGAGGCCGGTAGACTCGCACGCGTGTGTTAGAGGTAAGCTATTGCTGGGCTCCCATATAATGATTGATTATATGTGATATTATCGTGTGTGAAGTGTCAGATGGCGTGTCAAATTGGAACAATCCTCTCCACTCGACTCGAGGACCCAGGCTTTCTTTATACCGCTAATAATATAGATTTCATATCTTTCATGGACAATAGGTCCGAAGAAACGTATGAGGCCAAGTAAATCACACCAACGCCCACGTTCGTCTATTCTATTCACTACAGCTAAGCTTTAGTTGTGGCTACGTTGCACGCTTCTCGGGTTGCCCACTTACCATGGCTGCAGAACGTGAATGTGAACAAGTGAACGTGACCAGGAGCGTCCAAATACCAAAGACTTGAGTGTAACTATCACTTGGCGAATGCCGATGAAGTTGTATTTGTCCTGTTGACAACGTCGTAGGCTCATAAGGGTTTGCTTTTGCCCCTGTGTCGCCCCATCTCGCTCTTAGCGCATGGGCCGGGTACCAGGCGCCCTACCTACCTACCTACCTACCTACCTACCTACCTACCTACCTACCTACCTACCTACCTACCTACCTACCTACCTACCTACCTACCTACCTACCTACCTACCTACCTACCTACCTACCTACCTACCTACCTACCTACCTACCTACCTACCTACCTACCTACCTACCTACCTACCTACCTACCTACCTACCAGGCGCCCTACCTACCTACCTAGGCTTGGTCTTGTGGATTTGGGTGTTGCTGGGACGTTTGGGTGATGAACAGTCTGCTTGTTTGGGGCAGGGGGTGGCCGGGAAGTGTACAGCTGCTACGACACACACAGGCACTGCCACTATGGGACTTCGCCACCTCTTCGCCCCATTTGCAATACACCATCACACTCACAGGTCAGGTGGGAGAGTGTGCATTGGGTTTCTGTCCCAGGCGCAGCTAGAGCACCTTCGCACCCACTCCCCCAAGCAGCAACCAAGGGAAGCGAGCCCGGCTTACACGGGGCGGCATCCGTGGCAGTCAGCACAGGTGTCTCAGGGAGGCAAATGGGAAAGGTGAGAAGGGGCGGCTTGCAGCCACAAAGCTACCCAGCTACCCAACAAGCGCACTAACTGGAGTTTCTCAAACTGCAACCCAGCGTTTGCGCAGCACCCCAGGGAAACGCAGCACAAATGACGTGCCAAACCACAGCCTGGAAAGCACACGCACTTCACACACCCCACACCCACCCAACCACCCATCCACCCACCCATCCCCCCCCCTTCACAGTCCACATACAACCACGATTACAACCATTGATTTGGTCTTCGCATGGGTTTCGTGAACCCAAACCCATCCATCTCCACTGGCATTCCATGTTGAAAACAGTGGGCGGCCTCCAACAATGCCCCAAAACAAGGCATCAAACAATGGTCCCGGCTCGATATGGGGCTAAATATGACTCGATATGGAATTTTAAATGACTCAATAAGACAGACCGCCTCGCAGACCGGGTTGTTGCCCTCGAACCTAGCTACCAGTTGCTCAGCAGGCTTCAGCCATGTGGTCTGCAGGCAGGGGACAGGACAGGAGAGACAAGACTCAGGCGTCGGGAAGGGGGGGGGGGCACATGTGGGCCAAAGGCTGCAGGGGGGTGGGGAGGGTAGTGCCAGGGCGCCAAGGCGTCTGCCACGGCCCCAAACCTCCCGGAACGAGCTGCCAAGCCACCACTACTGTATGCATGCCCTTCGAGTAAGCAGGGCCGCTGGCAGGGGCAGGCATGCCATTATGGCGATTTGGGCCCTCTTCACGGCGCCACATATCCCCAATCCCGGCCCCCAAGCCGCAGCCCCCCGAGCCCGTTGCATTGTATGCGTCAAGCCCGTTGAAGCAGTGGCTGAATGGCCCGAATCCATCAAGGAAGTGGGGAGATGCGGCCCCCTACACCCTGGGGACACCTGTGGGGCCAACCCCCGCCAACCCACGCTCGTCGCACCTGCCAGACATCATCTGCCGGTCTCGAAACTAGCGACCAGTTGATAAGCAGGCTTCAACCACGTGGTCTACAGGCAGGGGACAGGACAGGAGGAACAGGACTCAGGCGTTTGGGGGGGGGGGGCGCACTGCCCCCACACGCCCACATCACTGCGCCACAAATGCGCCACGAAATCCGCCACGAAATCCGCTGGCGCGCTCGTTGCCCCGGCCCCCAAGCCCCAGCCCCCCGAGCCCGCTGCATTGTACGCGTCAAGGCCGTTGCAGCTGTGGCTGAATGGCCCGAATCCATCAATGAAGTGGGGAGATGCGGCCCCCTACAGCCTGGGGACGCCTGTGGGGCCAACCCCCGCCCGCCCACGCTCGTCGCACCTGCCACACATCATCTGGCGGTCTCGAAACTAGCGACCAGTTGCTCGGCAGGCTTCATCCACGTGGTCTACAGGCAGGGGACAGGACAGGAGGAACAGGACTCAGGCGATGGGGGGGGGCGCACTGCCCCCACACGCACACAGCACTGCGCCACAAATGCACTGCGCCACAAATGCGCCACGTAATCCGCCGGAGCACTCGTTGCCCCGGCCCCCAAGCCCAAGCCCCCCGAGCCCGGTGCATTGTACGCGTCAAGGCCGTTGCAGCTGTGGCTGAATGGCCCGAATCCATCAATGAAGTGGGGAGATGCGGCCCCCTACAGACTGGGGACGCCTGTGGGGCCAACCCCCGCCAACCCACGCTCGTCGCACCTGCCACACATCGTCTGGCGATCTCGACCCTAGCGACCAGTTGATCAGCAGGCTTCAACCACGTGGTCTACAGGCAGGGGACAGGACAGGAGGAACAGGACTCAGGCGTTTGGGGGGGGGGGGGGCGCACTGCCCCCACACGCACACAGCACTGCGCCACAAATGCGCCACGAAATCCGCTGGCGCGCTCGTTGCCCCGGCCCCCAAGCCCCAGCCCCCCGAGCCCGCTGCATTGTACGCGTCAAGGCCGTTGCAGCTGTGGCTGAATGGCCCGAATCCATCAATGAAGTGGGGAGATGCGGCCCCCTACAGCCTGGGGACGCCTGTGGGGCCAACCCCCGCCCGCCCACGCTCGTCGTACCTGCCACACATCATCTGGCGGTCTCGAAACTAGCGACCAGTTGATAAGCAGGCTTCATCCACGTGGTCTACAGGCAGGGGACAGAACAGGAGGAACAGGACTCAGGCGATGGGGGGGGGCGCACTGCCCCCACACGCCCACATCACTGCGCCACAAATGCACTGCGCCACAAATGCGCCACGAAATCCGCTGGCGCGCTCGTTGCCCCGGCCCCCAAGCCCCAGCCCCCGGAGCCCGCTGCATTGTACGCGTCACGCTCGTTGAAGCAGTGGCTGAATGGCCCGAATCCATCAATGAAGTGGGGAGATGCGGCCCCCTACAGCCTGGGGACGCCTGTGGGGCCAACCCCCGCCCGCCCACGCTCGTCGCACCTGCCACACATCATCTGGCGGTCTCGAAACTAGCGACCAGTTGCTCAACAGGCTTCATCCACGTGGTCTGCAGGCAGGGGACAGGACAGGAGGAACAGGACTCAGGCGTTTAGGGGGGGTCGCACTGCCCCCACACGCCCACAGCACTGCGCCACAAATGCACTGCGCCACGAAATCCGCTGGCGCGCTCGTGCTCCGGCCCCCTAGCCCCAGCCCCCCGAGCCCGCTGCATTGTACGCGTCACGCCCGTTGCAGCTGTGGCTGAATGGCCCGAATCCATCAATGAAGTGGGGAGATGCGGCCCCCTACACCCTGGGGACGCCTGTGAGGCCAACCCCCGCCCGCCCACGCTCGTCGCACCTGCCAGACATCATCTGGCGGTCTCGAAACTAGCGACCAGTTGCTCAACAGGCTTCATCCACGTGGTCTACAGGCAGGGGACAGGACAGGAGGAACAGGACTCAGGCGTTTAGGGGGGGGGCGCACTGCCCCCACACGCCCACAGCACTGCGCCACAAATGCGCCACGTAATCAACCGGAGCACTCGTGCTCCGGCCCCTTAGCCCCAGCCCCCCGAGCCCGCTGCATTGTACGCGTCAACGCCGTTGCAGCTGTGGCTGAATGGCCCGAATCCATCAATGAAGTGGGGAGATGCGGCCCCCTACAGACTGGGGACGCCTGTGGGGCCAACCCCCGCCCGCCCACGCTCGTCGCACCTGCCACATGTCGTCTGGCGGTCTCGACCCTAGCGACCAGTTGCTCAACAGGCTTCATCCACGTGGTCTACAGGCAGGGGACAGGACAGGAGGAACAGGACTCAGGCCATGGGGGGGGCGCACTGCCCCCACACGCACACAGCACTGCGCCACAAATGCACTGCGCCACAAATGCGCCACGAAATCCGCCGGAGCACTCGTTGCCCCGGCCCCCTAGCCCCAGCCCCCCGAGCCCGCTGCATTGTACGCGTCAACGCCGTTGCAGCTATGGCTGAATGGCCCGAATCCATCAATGAAGTGGGGAGATGCGGCCCCCTACAGACTGGGGACGCCTGTGGGGCCAACCCCCGCCCGCCCACGCTCGTCGCACCTGCCACACGTCGTCTGGCGGTCTCGACCCTAGCGACCAGTTGCTCAACAGGCTTCATCCACGTGGTCTACAGGCAGGGGACAGGACAGGAGGAACAGGACTCAGGCGATGGGGGGGGGGGGGCGCACTGCCCCCACACGCACACAGCACTGCGCCACAAATGCGCCACGTAATCCGCTGGCGCGCTCGTTGCCCCGGCCCCCAAGCCCAAGCCCCCCGAGCCCGGTGCATTGTACGCGTCAAGGCCGTTGCAGCTGTGGCTGAATGGCCCGAATCCATCAATGAAGTGGGGAGATGCGGCCCCCTACAGCCTGGGGACGCCTGTGGGGCCAACCCCCGCCCGCCCACGCTCGTCGCACCTGCCACATGTCGTCTGGCGGTCTCGACCCTAGCGACCAGTTGCTCAACAGGCTTCATCCACGTGGTCTACAGGACAGGAGGAACAGGACTCAGGCGATGGGGGGGGCGCACTGCCCCCACACGCACACAGCACTGCGCCACAAATGCACTGCGCCACAAATGCGCCACGAAATCCGCCGGAGCACTCGTTGCCCCGGCCCCCAAGCCCCAGCCCCCCGAGCCCGGTGCATTGTACGCGTCAAGGCCGTTGCAGCTGTGGCTGAATGGCCCGAATCCATCAATGAAGTGGGGAGATGCGGCCCCCTACAGCCTGGGGACGCCTGTGGGGCCAACCCCCGCCCGCCCACGCTCGTCGCACCTGCCACACGTCGTCTGGCGGTCTCGAAACTAGCGACCAGTTGCTCAACAGGCTTCATCCACGTGGTCTACAGGCAGGGGACAGGACAGGAGGAACAGGACTCAGGCGATGGGGGGGGCGCACTGCCCCCACACGCACACAGCACTGCGCCACAAATGCGCCACGTAATCCGCTGGCGCGCTCGTTGCCCCGGCCCCCAAGCCCAAGCCCCCCGAGCCCGGTGCATTGTACGCGTCAAGGCCGTTGCAGCTGTGGCTGAATGGCCCGAATCCATCAATGAAGTGGGGAGATGCGGCCCCCTACAGCCTGGGGACGCCTGTGGGGCCAACCCCCGCCAACCCACGCTCGTCGCACCTGCCACACGTCGTCTGGCGGTCTTGAAACTAGCGACCAGTTGCTCAGCAGGCTTCAACCACGTGGTCTACAGGCAGGGGACAGGACAAGAGGAACAGGACTCAGGCGTTTAGGGGGGGGGGCGCACTGCCCCCACACGCCCACAGCACTGCGCCACAAATGCACTGCGCCACGAAATCCGCTGGCGCGCTCGTGCTCCGGCCCCCTAGCCCCAGCCCCCCGAGCCCGCTGCATTGTACGCGTCACACCCGTTGCAGCTGTGGCTGAATGGCCCGAATCCATCAATGAAGTGGGGAGATGCGGCCCCCTACACCCTGGGGACGCCTGTGGGGCCAACCCCCGCCAACCCACGCTCGTCGCACCTGCCACACATCATCTGGCGGTCTCGAAACTAGCGACCAGTTGCTCAACAGGCTTCATCCACGTGGTCTACAGGCAGGGGAAAGGACAGGAGGAACAGGACTCAGGCGTTTAGGCGGGGGGCGCACTGCCCCCACACGCCCACAGCACTGCGCCACAAATGCGCCACGTAATCCGCTGGCGCGCTCGTTGCCCCGGCCCCCAAGCCCAAGCCCCCCGAGCCCGGTGCATTGTACGCGTCAAGGCCGTTGCAGCTGTGGCTGAATGGCCCGAATCCATCAATGAAGTGGGGAGATGCGGCCCCCTACAGCCTGGGGACGCCTGTGGGGCCAACCCCCGCCCGCCCACGCTCGTCGCACCTGCCACACATCATCTGGCGGTCTCGAAACTAGCGACCAGTTGCTCAACAGGCTTCATCCACGTGGTCTACAGGCAGGGGACAGGACAGGAGGAACAGGACTCAGGCGTTTAGGGGGGGTCGCACTGCCCCCACACGCCCACAGCACTGCGCCACAAATGCACTGCGCCACGAAATCCGCTGGCGCGCTCGTGCTCCGGCCCCCTAGCCCCAGCCCCCCGAGCCCGCTGCATTGTACGCGTCACGCCCATTGCAGCTGTGGTTGAATGGCCCGAATCCATCAAGGAAGTGGGGAGATGCGGCCCCCTACAGCCTGGGGACGCCTGTGGGGCCAACCCCCGCCCGCCCACGCTCGTCGCACCTGCCAGACATCATCTGGCGGTCTCGAAACTAGCGACCAGTTGCTCAACAGGCTTCATCCACGTGGTCTACAGGCAGGGGACAGGACAGGAGGAACAGGACTCAGGCGTTTAGGGGGGGGCGCACTGCCCCCACACGCCCACAGCACTGCGCCACAAATGCGCCACGTAATCAACCGGAGCACTCGTGCTCCGGCCCCTTAGCCCCAGCCCCCCGAGCCCGCTGCATTGTACGCGTCAACGCCGTTGCAGCTGTGGCTGAATGGCCCGAATCCATCAATGAAGTGGGGAGATGCGGCCCCCTACAGCCTGGGGACGCCTGTGGGGCCAACCCCCGCCCGCCCACGCTCGTCGCACCTGCCACACGTCGTCTGGCGGTCTCGAAACTAGCGACCAGTTGCTCAACAGGCTTCATCCACGTGGTCTACAGGCAGGGGACAGGACAGGAGGAACAGGACTCAGGCGATGGGGGGGGGGGCGCACTGCCCCCACACGCACACAGCACTGCGCCACAAATGCGCCACGTAATCCGCTGGCGCGCTCGTTGCCCCGGCCCCCAAGCCCAAGCCCCCCGAGCCCGGTGCATTGTACGCGTCAAGGCCGTTGCAGCTGTGGCTGAATGGCCCGAATCCATCAATGAAGTGGGGAGATGCGGCCCCCTACAGCCTGGGGACGCCTGTGGGGCCAACCCCCGCCCGCCCACGCTCGTCGCACCTGCCACACGTCGTCTGGCGGTCTCGAAATTAGCGACCAGTTGCTCAGCCGGCTTCATCCACGTGGTCTACAGGCAGGGGAAAGGACAGGAGGAACAGGACTCAGGCGTTGGGGGGGGGGGGTCACTCCCCCCACACGCCCACAGCACTGCCCCCACACGCCCACATCACTGCGCCACAAATGCGCCACGAAATATGCCACGAAATCCGCCGGCGCGCTCGTTGCCCCGGCCCCCAAGCCCCAGCCCCCCGAGCCCGCTGCATTGTACGCGTCACGCTCGTTGCAGCTGTGGCTGAATGGCCCGAATCCATCAATGAAGTGGGGAGATGCGGCCCCCTACAGCCTGGGGACGCCTGTGGGGCCAACCCCCGCTCGCCCACGCTCGTCGCACCTGCCACACATCGTCTGGCGGCCTCGAACCTAGCTACCAGTTGCTCAGCAGGCTTCAGCCACGTGGTCTGCAGGCAGGGGAAAGGACAGGAGGAACAGGACTCAGGCGTTGGGGGGGGGGGGGGTCACTGCCCCCCCACACACACAGCACTGCGCCACAAATGCACTGCGCCACAAATGCGCCACGTAATCCGCCAGCGCGCTCGTTGCCCCGGCCCCCTAGCCCCAGCCCCCCGAGCCCGCTGCATTGTACGCGTCACGCTCGTTGCAGCTGTGGCTGAATGGCCAGAATCCATACAGGAAGTGGGGAGATGCGGCCCCCTACACCCTGGGGACACCTGTGGGGCCAACCCCCGCCCGCCCACGCTCGTCGCACCTGCCACACATCATCTGGCGGTCTCGAAACTAGCGACCAGTTGCTCAGCAGGCTTCAGCCACGTGGTCTGCAGGCAGGGAACATGACTCAGGCGTTAGGGGGGGGGGCGGGGGCGCACACCTCCACCTGACCTCAACACGCACCACACCGCAAGGCCCGCACCACACCGCAAGTCGGCGGGCGCGCGCTTGCGCGTTGCCCACGGCCCCCAAACTCGCTGCATTGTACGCGTCGAGGCCGTTGCAGCGGTGGCAGAATGGCCCGAATACATCAATGAAGTGGGGAGATGCGGCCCCCTACAGCCTGGGGACGCCTGTGGGGCCAACCCCCGCCCGCCCACGCTCGTCGCACCTGCCACATGTCGTCTGGCTGCCACATGTCATCTGGCGGTCTCGAAACTAGCGACCAGTTGCTCAACAGGCTTCATCCACGTGGTCTACAGGCAGGGGAAAGGACAGGAGGAACAGGACTCAGGCGTTGGGGGGGGGCGCACTGCCCCCACACGCCCACATCACTGCGCCACAAATGCGCCACGAAATCCGCAGGAGCACTCGTGCTCCGGCCCCCTAGCCCCAGCCCCCGGAGCCCGCTGTATTGTACGCGTCACGCCCGTTGCAGCTGTGGCTGAATGGCCCGAATCCATCAATGAAGTGGGGAGATGCGGCCCCCTACAGCCTGGGGACGCCTGTGAGGCCAACCCCCGCCCGCCCACGCTCGTCGCACCTGCCAGACATCATCTGGCGGTCTCGAAACTAGCGACCAGTTGCTCAACAGGCTTCATCCACGTGGTCTACAGGCAGGGGAAAGGACAGGAGGAACAGGACTCAGGCGTTGGGGGGGGGGGGGCGCACTGCCCCCACACGCCCACAGCACTGCCCCCACACGCCCACATCACTGCGCCACAAATGCGCCACGTAATCCGCAGGAGCACTCGTGCTCCGGCCCCCAAGCCCCAGCCCCCGGAGCCCGCTGTATTGTACGCGTCACGCCCGTTGCAGATGTGGCTGGATGGCCCGAATCCATCAAGGAAGTGGGGAGATGCAGCCCCCTACAGCCTGGGGACGCCTGTGGGGCCAACCCCCGCTCGCCCACGCTCGTCGCACCTGCCACACATCGTCTGGCGGCCTCGAACCTAGCTACCAGTTGCTCAGCAGGCTTCAGCCACATGGTATGCAGGCAGGGAACAGGACTCAGGCGTTAGGGGGGGGGCGGGGGCGCACACCTCCACCTGACCTCAACACGCACCACACCGCAAGGCCCGCACCACACCGCAAGTCGGCGGGCGCGCGCTTGCGCGTTGCCCACGGCCCCCAAACTCGCTGCATTGTACGCGTCGAGGCCGTTGCAGCGGTGGCAGAATGGTCAGAATCCATAAAGGCGGTGGGGAGATGCAGCCACACACACCCACACGCCCACACGCCCACAGCACCACGCCACAAATCCCACGAAGGGGCCGCGCAGCTAGACCCCACCCCTCGCCCCCAACGTGCATGGGCCTCACATGCACCTCCCCCAGGGCAGGGTGCTTGGGTGCATGGGTCTGGGCGGGCGCCGCTGCGCGTCGGAGTGCCGAGGCCTGCCCTGCCTCCCACGTATGCTGAGGCCTCCAGCCCAGGACCTTGTTCCTAAACTGCTTCGCACCTGCCTATGCCTATAATTAGATATCAGACACTAACAGGCAAAGACCGCCCTGGACGCACACAATGCGAGGAAGAATACGTTGATCGGTTCATTTGTTGCCTTAATTGCATTCTTGTGACTCCTTGGAGATTGTTCTGAGCGCGCCTACTTAACGAGCAGCGCGTCTTGCGGTTGCTTCTTGCGTTGCGTCTTGGCAGCGCGGCTTGGCAGCGCGGCTTGTAGAGGTATTAACAATATATAAACGTGCGAGAAAAATGAAGTTTGAATGTGTAGACCGGCGCTGCCGGCTTCTTTTTCGTCCGAACGGATGGCGTCACATCGACCGCGCAGCTGCGCTGACGTGTAGACGCTCGGGCGGGTCTCTAGACCGGGTGGGGGTCGTCTAGACGGGGGGGGGGGTCGTCTAGACGGGGGGGGGGGGGTCGTCTAGACGGGGGGGGGGGGGTCGTCTAGACGGGGGGGGGGTCGTCTAGACGGTGGGGGGGTTCGTCTAGTGACGGGGGTGGGTTGGGGGGTCGTCTAGGACGGGGGGGGGGGTCGTCTAGACGGGGGGGGGTCGTCTAGACGGGGCAGACAGGAGCATTTTTTTTCCCTGCATTCTACATTATTTGATTGCAGGAGCCTATTTCGTTCTGCAGAATGAATTTCTGACCCTGCAGGAGAATGCATATGGTTCCTGTCCAAATACATGTTATCGCTGCATTGCCTGATTTTAATGCTGCAGAACAGTTAAGTGCTCCTTGCAATTACATATGTTATACTGCAGGGAAAAACATGCTTCTGTCGCCCCGTCTAGACGACCCCCCCCCCCCCGTCTAGACGACCCCCCCCCCCCCCCCCCCCCCCGTCTAGACGACCCCCCCCCCTCGTCTAGACGGACCCCCCCCCCCCCCCCCCCCGTCTAGACGACCCCCCCCCCCGTCTAGACGACCCCCCCCCCCCCGTCTAGACGACCCCCCCCCCCCCCCCCCCGTCTAGACGACCCCCCCCCCCCCCCGTCTAGACGACCCCCACCCCGGACTGGACGACCCGTGACAACGCGCGCGATGTCCACGTCGTCACTTCAGAGGCAAAAGAAGCCAGCAGCGCCAGTGATAGTTTCAATTGTCTCAGTTCCACATTCATTTTTTGAATTAGTATGCCACGCGACTATTACTCGGCTCCATGCGCTAAAATGAAGCGAGGTGTCTTTTCTTTCCTTGCGCGAGCTACGCGACGCCTGTGCATGGGCACTGCATCTGCTTTCTTCTCTTACTGGACCATGACAGTAAAGCGCCAGCACCCGCACGCCTGCACCCTGCACCAGCATCTGGTTCACTGCCTTGAATGCCTTAGTTCTATACCTATTTTTGCATGGAGTGAAGCTGGCTTGCGCGTCCGTGCATATGTAGCCTGCCCTGCCAAGCGCTGACCCGATGGCCTCCGCCCGGGCCCGCTCCCACGCACCTGATTCAGGGGGGGGGGGGGGGCACTAATGGCAGGGGTGGAGGTCTCAGCGCTAGGACACATATGCTTGGGGTTTCGGTGTCCCTGGGTTTCCCTGGGTGTCCCTGGGTGCAGGTAGCACCCCTGCCACGCCCTCCACGCCTCCGCTGCCGGCGGCGGCGCCCCTGCTTGGCCCACTGCTGTGCCTGCCCCCTTCCCCCGCCAAGCCCATGTGTTCCCCCAAACCTACACGCACGCGCCGTGGCGCGCCCCTGCCTGGCCGCTTGCACTGCTGTGCCTGCCCCCTTCTGCCCCCACCAAGCCCTTGTGCTCCCCCAAACCTACACGCACGCGCCTCGGAGCGCCCCTGCCTGGCCGCTTGCACAGCTGTGCCTGCCCCCTCCCCCCCCCCCCAAGCCCTTGTGCTCCCCCAAACCTACACGCACGCGCCGCGGAGTGCCCCTGCCTGGCCGTTTGCACTGCTGCGCCTGCCCCCTTCCTGCCCCCACCAAGCCCTTGTGTTCTCCCAAACCTACACGCCGGTGGCGCGCCCCTGCCTGGCCGCTTGCACTGCGGCGCCTGCCCCCTTCCTGCCCCCCCCAAGCCCGTGTCTTCCCCCAACCTACACGCACGCGCCGCGGAGCACCCCTGCTTGGCCGCTTGCACTGGTCCGCCTGCCCCTTTCCCCCGCCCAGCCCGTTTGTTCCCCAAACCTACCTGCACGCGCCGCGGAGCGCCCCTGCCTGGCCGTTTGCACTGCTTTGCCTGCCCCCTTCCCCCGCCCAGCCTGTGTGTTCCCCAACCTACACGCACGCGCCGTGGAGTGCCCCTGCCTGGCCGTTTGCACTGCTTTGCCTGCCCCCTTCCCCCGCCCAGCCTGTGTGTTCTCCCAAACCTACAAGCAAGCGCCGCGGCGCGCCCCTGCCTGGCCGTTTGCACTGCTGTGCCTGCCCCCTTCCCCCGCCAAGCCCATGTGTTCCCCCAAACCTACACGCACGCGCCGTGGCGCGCCCCTGCCTGGCCGCTTGCACTGCTGTGCCTGCCCCCTTCTGCCCCCACCAAGCCCTTGTGCTCCCCCAAACCTACACGCACGCGCCTCGGAGCGCCCCTGCCTGGCCGCTTACACAGCTGTGCCTGGCCCCCCCCCCCCCAAGCCCTTGTGCTCCCCCAAACCTACACGCACGCGCCGCGGAGTGCCCCTGCCTGGCCGTTTGCACTGCTGCGCCTGCCCCCTTCCTGCCCCCACCAAGCCCTTGTGTTCTCCCAAACCTACACGCCGGTGGCGCGCCCCTGCCTGGCCGCTTGCACTGCTGTGCCGGCCCCCTTCCCCCCCCCCCAAGCCCGTGTGTTCCCCCAACCTACACGCACGCGCCGCGGAGCACCCCTACTTGGCCGCTTGCACTGGTCCGCCTGCCCCTTTCCCCCGCCCAGCCCGTGTGTTCCCCAAACCTACCTGCACGAGCCGCGGAGCACCCCTGCCTGCCCGTTTGCACTGCTGTGCCTGCCCCCTTCCTGCCCCCACCAACCCCTTGTGTTCTCCCAAACCTACACGCCGGTGGCGCGCCCCTGCCTGGCCGCTTACACAGCTGTGCCGGCCCCCTTTCCCCCCCAAGCCCGTGTCTTCCCCCAACCTACACGCACGCGCCGCGGAGCACCCCTGCTTGGCCGCTTGCACTGGTCCGCCTGCCCCTTTCCCCCGCCCAGCCCGTGTGTTCCCCAAACCTACCTGCACGCGCCGCGGAGCGCCCCTGCCTGGCTCTTTGCACTGCTTTGCCTGCCCCCTTCCCCCGCCCAGCCTGTGTGTTCCCCAACCTACACGCACGCGCCGTGGAGTGCCCCTGCCTGGCCGCTTGCACAGCTGTGCCTGCCCCCTCCCCCCCCCCCCACCAAGCCCTTGTGTTCTCCCAAACCTACACGCCGGTGGCGCGCCCCTGCCTGGCCGCTTGCACTGCCCCGCCTGGCCCCTGCCCCCCGCCAAGCCCGTGTATTCCCAAACCTACACGCACGCGCCACGGAGCGCCCCTGCCTGGCCGCTTGCACAGCTGTGCCTGCCCCATTTACCCCGCCCTGCCCATGTGTTCCCCCAAACCTACCTGCACGCGCCGCGGAGCGCCCCTGCCTGGCCGTTTGCACTGCTGTGCCTGCCCCCTTCCCCCCCCCCCCCAAGCCCGTGTGTTCCCCCAACCTACACTCACTCGCCGCGGAGTGCCCCTGCCTGGCCGTTTGCACTGCTGCGCCTGCCCCCTGCCCCCCGCCAAGCCCGTGTATTCCCAAACCTACCCGCACACGGCCACGGATCGCCCATGCCTAGCCGCTTGCACAGCTGTGCCTGCCCCATTTACCCCGCCCTGCCCATGTGTTCTTCCAAACCTACCTGCACGCGCCGCGGAGCGCCCCTGCCTGGCCGTTTGCACTGCTGTGCCTGCCCCCTTCCCCCCCCCAAGCCCGTGTGTTCCCCCAACCTACACTCACTCGCCGGGGAGTGCCCCTGCCTGGCCGTTTGCACTGTTGCGCCTGCCCCCTTCCTGCCCCCACCAAGCCCTTGTGTTCTCCCAAACCTACACGCCAGTGGCGCGCCCCTGCTCGGCCGCTTGCACTGGTGCGCCTGCCCTTTCCCCGGCCCAGCCCGTGTGTTCTCGCAAACCAACACGCACGCGCAGCGGCGCGCCCCTGCCTGGCCGTTTGCACTGCTTTGCCTGCCCCCTTCCCCCGCCCAGCCTGTGTGTTCTCCCAAACCTACAAGCAAGCGCCGCGGCGCGCCCCTGCCTGGCCGCTTGCACTATTGTGCCTGCCCCCTTCTGCCCCCACCAAGCCCTTGTGTTCTCCCAAACCTACACGCCGGTGGCGCGCCCCTGCTCTGCCGCTTGCACTGGTGCGCCTGCCCCTTTCCCCGGCCCAGCCCGTGTGTTCTCGCAAACCAACACGCACGCGCAGCGGCGAGCCCCTGCCTGGCCGTTTGCACTGCTTTGCCTGCCCCCTTCCCCCGCCCAGCCTGTGTGTTCTCCCAAACCTACAAGCAAGCGCCGCGGCGCGCCCCTGCCTGGCCGCTTGCACTGCTGTGCCGGCCCCCTTCCCCCCCCCAAGCCCGTGTCTTCCCCCAACCTACACGCACGCGCCGCGGAGCACCCCTGCCTGGCCGCTTGCACTGTTCTTCCAAACCTACACGCCGGTGGCGCGCCCCTGCCTGGCCGCTTGCACTGCTGTGCCGGCCCCCCTTCCCCCCCCCCAAGCCCGTGTCTTCCCCCAACCTACACGCACGCGCCGCGGAGCACCCCTGCCTGGCCGCTTGCACTGGTCCGCCTGCCCCTTTCCCCCGCCCAGCCCGTGTGTTCCCCAAACCTACCTGCACGAGCTGCGGAGCACCCCTGCCTGGCCGTTTGCACTGCTGTGCCTGCCCCCTTCCACCCGCCAAGCCCGTGTGTTCCCCAACCTACATGCACGCGCCGTGGAGTGCCCCTGCCTGGCCGTTTGCACTGCGGCGCCTGCCCCCTTCCTGCCCCCACCAAGCCCGTGTGTTCTCCCAAACCAACAAGCACGCGCCGTGGCGCGCCCCCTGCCTGGCAGCTAGCACTGCTGTGCCGGCCCCTTCCCCCCCCCCCCAAGCCCGTGTGTTCCCCCAACCTACACGCACGCGCCGCGGAGCACCCCTGCTTGGCCGCTTGCACTGGTCCGCCTGCCCCTTTCCCCCGCCCAGCCCGTGTGTTCCCCAAACCTACCTGCACGAGCCGCGGAGCACCCCTGCCTGGCCGTTTGCACTGCTGTGCCTGCCCCCTTCCACCCGCCAAGCCCGTGTGTTCCCCAACCTACACGCACGCGCCGTGGAGTGCCCCTGCCTGGCCGTTTGCACTGCGGCGCCTGCCCCCTTCCTGCCCCCACCAAGCCCTTGTGTTCTCCCAAACCAACAAGCACACGCCGCGGCGCGCCCCTGCCTGGCAGCTTGCACTGCTGTGCCGGCCCCCTCCCCCCCCCCAAGCCCGTGTGTTCCCCCAACCTACAAGCAAGCGCCGCGGCGCGCCCCTGCCTGGCCGTTTGCACTGCTGTGCCTGCCCCTTTCCCCCCCCAAGCCCATGTGTTCCCCCAAACCTACACGGACGCGCCGCTGAGCACCCCTGCATGGCCGCTTGCACAGCTGTGCCTGCCCCCCTTCTGCCCCCACCAAGCCCGTGTGTTCCCCCAACCTACACGCACGCGCCGCGGAGTGCCTCTGCCTGGCCGTTTGCACTGCTGCGCCTGCCCCCTTCCTGCCCCCACCAAGTTGCATCCGTTCGTTCCCCCAAACCTACATGCACGCGCCGCGGAGCACCCCTGCCTGGCCGTTTGCACTGCTGCGCCTGCCCCTTTCCCCCTCCCAGCCCGTGTGTTCCCCCAAACCTACCTGCACGCGCCGCGGCGCGCCCCTGCCTGGCCGTTCGTTTGCACCCAGGGGCCGTTTGCAACGCTGCTTGCCCCTTGCTTTCCCAGTGACATGCCTGTCTGTTCCCCCAAACCTACACGCACGTGCCGCGGCGCGCCCCTGCCTGGCCGCTTGCACTGCGGGGTATGACATCACCTTGCAGCACATGCCTGTGTACCCCTTCGCTGCCCCCATGCCCTTCCCTGCCCGGTGCCACCGAGCTTATATTCTCCGAGTTCCGACTCCGCATTCTCAGGCCTCAGGGCTGGGTGCCCCAGTTCCCCTCCAGATCTGCCCCCGCTTGGCCTTCTTGTACACCTGGTCTTTTAATCTACGAAGGCTACTATGCTTGAGGATGTCAGGGCCGCGCGTCGGTTGGGTGGGCGGATGGGCGTACGACCTGCTGCGAACGTATTATACAACTTATGATCGTTTTAGTAAATGATAGTTATATTACACCGCTAAACAACATGGCTTTGATGGATTGGGATCATCTAGCCGCGAAACTCAAACCGGCGTTTCCGAATAGTGCGGATGCCGCTATTAGCATCCTATCCGAGCATGAAACGCCCATGGGGATAGTTCTCAGCCTTGGATGGGATCGGAAGAAGCTGCAGGACGACACCGAAGCGTCGCGCAAGGCGGAGGTTGAGAAGGCCGTGGAAGTGCTCATGGCCCCTACTGATGCGGAGCCAAGGGTGACGAAGGCCGTCCGCGGTGCTATTAACATTGTGATGGCGGAATTCCTTCGGGATCCCGCTCCTGAAGAAGCGACTCTGGACGCCAAGACGGGGACGGAGGCGCGTCCGGCCCCTGGAGCCCCGGCCCGCCGCCCGCAGCCTGCCGGCGGGTCTGCAGCGGGTGGTTCTGCAGCGGGTGGTTCTGCCGGTGGAGGCTATGGCTATGGCTATGACGGCTCGGGGGGGGGCGGCTCTGCAGGTGGTGGATCAAGTGAGGTAGGGTTCCAACCCAACGTGATGTATTCTTCCCTGTCTAACCGCTGCCATCCAATGCATGCAGGCACATCACGTGAAGTCTGTGGACGAATCATTGGCTCATTTACGAGAGATGATGATAAAGGACAAAAGCAGTACGAAGGTCAACCCTGGTGATGGCAAGGACATTGCAGAAATGTGGTGGCTGGAAAATGGAGGCACTTTAGCCAGTCAATTGAGGCTGCCAGCTCCAGATGGCTGCGGTCACTATATGCTGCTGGATGTTCATGCGGGACCCCCGCCCAGTGACGGTGGTGGTGCCGGCAGGAAACGGACATCTGCCGCCCTGCAGGAATCATCCCAGCAGCCCAAAAGACCTAAGACTGGAACCATGCACTTTCAGTGTTTGGTGTGCAATAGTGTCAACAAAATAAGCGAGAACAACAACACCAATCTTACTGAAATTCGTAGTCACTGCATCAGGGCAGTTCATCAGCGCGGGATGCAAGTAAGTGAAGTGGCAAATCCACCGAATCCACCCATGCAGCTCCCATCACCTGGCCATATCTCATCAATGCAGGCAGCCCGCCTTGGGTACATCATTGGCGTGCGTCATTCATTGGAATCTGTAAGGGGCTCCCCCCATGTCGCTGCCCTGGATGCCCTGAAGGTAAGCTGGATGGGGAGGGATGTGGATGCATGGGGAGGGCTGTCCAACTATGTCTTACAATCTACTGACTAGCAGGTTGCAAGACCTGGAGGAACGGACAACAGTATCACTGATTGCCCACCAACACCTGCTGATATGCCGGAGGCTGGCCAGAAGTTGTGGCAATCCTTTAAACAAGTTATAGGAGACTACAAGATGGCGGCACCTCATATAGTTGCGCACACGGTCAAGACTCAGCCATCTGAGCCGTTGGGATTGCCTGCAACCGTGAGTACTACTCCTGGGGCTTTCCGACATTTGGGTTCTGCTAGTAGTGGGGCAGCCCCCGAACTCTCGGGACCATCTCTCCCTATCCCAATCCATTGGGGTAGTCACAGCAAATTGAGCGGTGCTGGAGGTCATGATAATAGTGAATGGGGTTTGGGCATGTCAAAAGAGGGGGGTGGCGGCGATGAGAACGGTGATAAGGATGAGGCTGTGCATGACAGTGGGATGCAAACTAGGAGTGGTGAGAGGTCAAGTTTGCCGAGTGCAAATAGGGGGAGCGCAACTGCCCCCATAGTGAGCTAAGTGAGCAGCGCCAGTGATGACATTCCCAATGTCGTATAGACGAGTTCCACTCAGTGATTAAGCTGATGCCACTTGCCTGTTGCTGTGGTGCTTGCTTGTAGTGTGGAGGTTGCCCGTGTTGTGCAAAGGAAATGCACTTGGACTCCTGCTGCTGTGGAGTAACACCGCTTCATGTGACATCAAGTAAGGACTGGAAATCATTTAAAACATGTTGTGCCAAGTTCCCATCCAATTGGGTGCCGGGTAGATTGCTGCTAGCGTGCCCGAAATGCCGTTGCACACTCATGGTCAAAGACCAGCAGCAACAATGCCCAGCATACAGCTTCGAGGCCGAATTCAGTCTGGTGAACAGCAGCCAATCCGCACAGTGTCCAGGATTTTATTGCCCAGCCTTGGCATCCAGTCACATTGCTGGAGCCGTTACGGAGGAGACTATAAAAGGTTTACATGAAGTCATGTCAGATCTGACTCATTTTCCTCACTTACAACTACTGCTGCGCCGGACTATTGACAGTCAAGATTTTACACAAGCTAGCAATGCAGGGTTTGTGCTGTACTATGCCATTCCTTCAGGGTAAGACGTGTTTAAAGGTTTTAGAGGTAGATAGCACCAATTGACCCCTCAACCCGTGCAGCTTCATTCGAAGTACTCTTTGCAATGGTACTCCAGAGGGTCAGCCTATGTGCCGTCTGTGCCAGCGCATATTCAAGTACAGGGCTGTGTGGACGCGTGCAGATAGGAAGGCCGCAACTCAGCTAGCTTTGGCTCAGAACTTTCCAGAGTACAGCCACAATAATGGGTTAAGAAATGACTACATGACAACCGTTGAAATGATGTACAAGCTGCACTCACTAGCTCCAGTCCAACGGCGAGAAAAGATGCTTACTAAGGGCAAGGAGGATTTGTCAGCACAAGTTTCAAATCTGCGCCAACAGCTCAAGGGGGTTTCACAGAAAGGACAGGCGCTTGCACCTGTATGTAAATTGTTTCAAGAGGCTTACGATGCGGGAGCTCTTCAAGAGGTGGGACTGGGGGCCATCCTTAAAGATATAGGTCAAGCGTTAGTTAAGGGTAAGAGGGCCAGAAGGCTGAGCCCTGAAACACGGCTCTTATACTACACGCTTCTACACAATGGTGGCCCCAAAGTGCACAACTTCGTCTCAGAACTACTTTTGGGTCCCTCAATCCGATGGACTCGGAGGCTGAGGGCCAAGTTTGAGTATCCAATCGTGCAGGGGTTCCTGCCAGAGTTTCTGGACATCCTGGCTCAAATTCTGGACACATACAACCTGAAGAACGTTCCTTTTCTGGTGGCCGAAGATGGGACTGCTCTGCAAATGCGGATAGATGTGGACTACGACACGAAATTGCAGGAGGTGTACATTTTTGGTCTATGCGGGGGGAGTTACATTGTCAACTCCCCCAACGAACTGGTGGAGCTGGTGTCTAAATTTGGAATGGCAACTACACTTTACGTTTACACGGTTATTCCTGTTGTCAGGGGAGGCCCACATCTTCCCTTGTTTGCATTTTGTCATGACGGGTCTAGCCACTCGTTCACCTCCCAAACGGTTACAGATGCTTGGAAATTCTTGTATCAAGAGTGCCATCGAAGGAATCTGCAGATCATTGGCCATACCCATGATGGGGATTCTCGACTACGTAAAACCTGGAGGTCTTTATTCAGGAAGGGAGCTGTGCCGGAGCAAAGCACCATTTCGGTGCAGAATCCTTTAGTGCAAGCAGTAGCCCCTCAGGTGAGTGATGGCTAAACGTATGCATTAGCCCAGTGCCCAACTAACGGAGTGCAGGTGTTCGGGCCCGTCATGGGTTTTTTTGATCCCTTGCACATTGCATGGCGCATCCGGAGGCAGTACCTAGACCCCAAGCGTAATTTAGACCTAGGCGGCCTCCTTATAACGCATAATAAGCTGATAGCTATGCGCGACAAATTAAAATTGAGTGCAGCGGATTTGGATCCTAAGAATAAACAATCTTGGACAGGTATGGGTGTGTGGCCACCTGTGTGGCCACCTGTGTGCAAATTATCCCATTAACCCCATACATTCACAGGGACTCTGAAAATGTTTGATATATCTATTACGAGAACATCCAACACCACGGACACAGTTGGCCACGTAATAATTTCATCAGTTGATGATGGGGGGGTGCGTGCAGCCGTTAAGGCTCTGGGTAAGACGACCAATGGGATAATGCCATGCCATATCCATGCAACGTCATGACATGCAGGTCCCGAATTTTATGCAAATTATCTTTTTCTGGAGTTTGGTAATCGGTATCTGCGTATGTTCCTATTTGAAGTGGAAGGCACTGCGTATGCCCCTCGGGACCTGGTGGTGGATGCAGCCTTTTGTATCTTATTCCTTGCATTCTGGCAGCATGACATCAAGGAGCGGAATAAGCGTAAAATGGGAGTAACCTTAAAGTCGTCGTTCATATCCCACGAAACATACTTTGATGTGTTAGCATCCTGCATGAACATGATCTTGGCGGTGAAGGTCTTTGCCGTGCATTTCCCAGGAATAAAGATAGACCCCTCCCGGTTCTCTAGCAGGTTTGCTGAGTACGTTTTTCAGGCACTGCGCAGTGCTACAAAGACCAGCAACAAGGTGAATGCACTCCAATGCATGCACATACTGCGAGGTATTATGCACATGGCCACTCAACCCTCGGGGGGCTCCATGCCGCATATTAGGAACCGGAGAGGCATGACTCAGGGCCCCACATCCGTCAGTGAGGAGGCATATAAAGCACCGCCCAACTATTATCCTCCCGCAAGCAGTATAGACTTGGCCATTGATGACGCAATTAAGAAGGCCTACTCTGAGCTGGAAGCTCTACTGGATGTGCCGCTGAATCACAGAGGGACAAGCTACAATTTGTGGAGCAACATAGGGATGTCTTACTCCGTGGCCATACAAGAAGGGAAGCTAGCGCTGTTGCCGGACCTAAAGCCGGATGAGGTAAGGGTCCCCAGTTCGTCGCTTTGCTATAGATATGTGTCAGATTAGGCACGCACATGCAGGTCTGTGATTGGGGATCTTTCATCAGCCCGGTCCGAAGCATGGGAGTGCCGAATCCATGCCCTGGGCACAGCAAGGCTCCTACACCAACATCTACCGTCAACGACATTGCAGAACCCGCGGATGGAGATGACAGCATACATAGTGATGATAGCGGTGCAGAGAATATGGATGCCCTGGATGAAATTTCTCTGGGCACTGACCGCCAAGGTAGGCGTCTGGCATCGCTAATGGGAATCAGCACTGCAGGGCAGTACAGAGTGGAGACCCAAAAAGAGAGCGACACAGAAGCTGATATTAGTAGCAGCGATGATAATGGCAGCTCTCTTGATGAAGCCGAGGACCAAGGAGTGGAGGACCAAGAAGCCGAGGCGGACCAAGAAGTGCAAGAAGCTGAGGGAGCGGGTGGGGATAGTGGGGGTGGGGATAGTGGGGGTGACACCAAAGATGGTAAAAAGACCGAACTGGAAATCACCAACCAAGCAGCTTGCGAATTGTTGCTTCGCACCCTGGACGACACCAGAATAAATGTGGAAGGGGGTTTTCTAGATTTGGTGAGGGGTATCAGAGACCGGGCTTCGATATTAAATGGAACAATCATGTCTCAGGTAAGTCACTGCCCCCCGCCGACCCATTCAACCAACCAACTGTTCAACCATGGCGCATGCAGAAGCTGAGCAGAGACGATCGGTTTCATGTATTGGGACTACGGTTCACGGATGACTCCGAAGCACCCACCGGTGGAGCACTGGTGGAGCTGGATGACAACGTAGCTGTACTACAAAAGTCTGGAATGACATGGAAGGTATCATTCGGAGTTATTGTCAAGATGGTGGTGGGTAAGAAGAGCAGGAGCAAAGGCAAGCAATATGGCTGGGTCACTCGCTTGTCGACCGGCAACAAAGATGGCTTTGTTTTCTTAAGATGGTACGATCCCTCTGAATCACCGTACGCCGATGCCAAAGCAAACTCTTGGCCAGCGGTGAAGGAAGCAACAGGGATCCTGAGGATAGCACTAGATCGACCATTGACATGTGAAGGCCTTGCACCTGTGCCAGTTACGGATGTCCTCAGCCCCATAGTTATCCGCTGGAGCACCGGTTATCAGTGCTATTTTCTGGATAATGAAGACATGGATTACACCGTAAAATGCCAAGATGCTTTGACTGCAGGTAGGCCGCTGCCCCAGAGGGACTTCAGCAAACGGAGGTCAAAAGGTTTTGGTGGGGATGTGCTAGAAGAGCCATCACCCTCCAAAGCCCTTCTGCAACTGACTCATGTTGTCAATCCGGGCATTCCTATCAGAAACATCAGAGACAACCCTGACTCTTACATCAAGAAGACGGTTTGGGCGAACAGAGCATTGTGGCAGGCCATGCCAAGGCACCCTGAATGGTACAAGGCTGAAGTGCAGGGTGTTGGCCGTACCAGGGGGCTTCCAGCTGCTTTGTGGCTTAGATTTGAAAATGACGGCAGCAAGTGGAAGATATTTTTTGATCAGGTTGAAAAGTGGTGTCGAGCGGAAGCCTGCTAGGTTGAAGTCTGACCTATGCTAGGCTGCTAGAGCCTCATTGGAAGGGTGAGTGGAGGCTGACAACGGTGTACACATGTGTCAGGATGCGGGGGGAGGGCTGGGAGTTTAGGGTACAAGGGCACGAGAACACGGCACGCTGGGCAGGTGGCACGTAGGGGGCTGGACCAGGGCAGGACCAGAGGAACGGCGATGTAATCTCATCAAATATTGTCAGTCCCCGGTCTCGAGTCGAGTGCGTTAGGCCGTGCCGACATCCAGCGTTCGAGCAGCGGGCGCTCGTGCAGTCATCCAGCGGGCGCTGGGCTGCGGAAGCCAAGGCACGATTGGGAAGGGTGTGTTTGGCCGAATTGGATCTCCGTTCATCCGTTGCTGGGGCACCACTTGTATTCGTAACTAAATGCAAACGGGACATTTGCATTCGCAATGAGCACTGAGCAGAACGACGAGACCTACAGCAACACGATTTACACGGTTTTTATCCATGGCTCGCCGAGTTTCCTCGCAAACGTAAAGAGCCTGCGAGTGCTTAGAGTGCTGGCTTGTTGTTGCAAAGCATTTCGCGATATCTACGGCAGCGAGAAGGCCTATGAGACTGTGCTCGTCACACTCGAGCATGCCGGCTCTAGCAATATATATGACCAGAAACGATTGGCTCAGGAGGAGCTCGGCAGCTCGCTAGTGGACGCGTTGAGCGTTAACCCCAGTCACTACTCCCGGCTGGTTCTCCGTCGGTTGCAGTATCCTGTGCCGGCGCGCCTGAGTTACCTGCTGCACGCTGTGCATCATCACCAGGCCTGGGGTCAGGCGCTGCGCCAGGCGGCCATCCGCGGGCTGTTGGGCATCGTGGACCTCATCGTGGGCCTAGTTGGACTCGCAGACGCTGACGGCACGGGAGCCATGATCGCGGCGGCGAAGCACAACAAGGTGGAAGCGGTGCTGCGCCTGCAACAACGCGGCGTGCCGCTGGAGGCGCGGGACGGCGCGGTGGTGATTGCCGCGGCAGCTAGCGGGAGCCTGAGCGTCCTGGCCCAGATTGCGGAGTTCATTACCTGCGGCCTGGCTGTGCGCAACGGGACAGCGCTGATAGTCGCAGCCCGCAATGGGAACGTTGCGATTGTGCGGTTCCTGGTCCAGCAAGGGCTGAAGGCCTCGATGCGGGATGGCGAGGCCCTGATAGAGGCCGCCAGCAACGGCCATATCCCGGTCATGGAGTACCTGTGGCCACGTGTGCGGTCAAAGCGTTTCAGGGAGGCCGCCATGAGCGCAGCCGTACATCAGGCGCAGGAGCAGATGGTGTCGTGGCTGGAGAGCAAGAGCAAGCATGTGCCGCGGCCAATGTAGTTGTTGTGCACATGTGTTGTGCTTTTGGCTCAGTTTGGGCTTGCCAACTGGCGTCTGCAGGGGACCGTAGTCGCAGCAGCCAGCTTAGTAGTAGCAGAGCGTAGCAGCCTGAGGTGCCTGCATGGCAGCCCCATGCAGCCTCGAGCCAGCTTCCCCATGTCAGTGGTGACCATGGTCAGGGTGTTGGCATGCTGAGGCAGGGAGTGTTCCAGGGCAGGGAGTGTTCCAGGGTGCCGCCATGAGTATGGTGGTACATGGAGGTGCAGGCATGTGGTGCTGCGTCAGATGTAACTGTTGTGTATACATGTTTTGTCTCGGCCTGCGGGGGAAATGGTTCAGTGACATGCTAATGGGTCGAGAAATGATGGCTAGTGTGAATGCACATGGAAAACGCCGCCGATTGCTCCAGGCTAACAAGCAGCACGAAAATGTTAGTGTTGACACCTTCAAGGGAATAAAGGCACGCGTCCCACGCTGCTCGGCGCACCAAATGGTAACACCGACTCACCAAATGGTAACACTGACGTGAAGCAGACTGCAGGCCAGGGCAGGGCTGGGCAGGGCAGGGCTGACGTGTGCCAGCCCGCGCGACAAGGCTGGCACTGGGCAAGACAAGGCTGGCACTGGGCAATGATCGCGTAGATTTCTCCAGCATTGCGCAGTCAGTCAGTCAGCCCCCCTTATACTGCCCTACCAGCAGCCCCTCCCCTCCCAATTGGCATATGGCCCTCCCATATGGCATGGGTGTGCCAGGCTGGCAGCTAATTCCAGGCGGTTTGGGGCTGTTCAGCCCCCTTGGAACTTGTGGGCACCCGAGCGTCTGCTTGTTTTGCTTGCACCTGGGCTGGCATTAACCTGTCAGGCTCTGGGGGACTGGAGAACTGGTGGCAAGGGCCAAGGTCACGGCAGCATGCCACAGGTGGGCATTCACAGGCGTGTTTATAAACATTCTAGGGCTTGGGGGCCGTTGTACCGCCGTTGGAACCACTGGCTTGCTGCCGTATTGCATTGGCGGCTGGGGGGTGGGGCCTTGGGGAGCCCCCAAACCGAGCCTGCGCGCACACACACACACACACACACACACACACACACACACACACACACACACACACACACACACACACACACACACACACACACACACACACACACACCACACACACACACACACACACACACACACACACACACACACACACACACACACACACACACACACACGCGCATCGTGGATTGTTCCTCCCGGGGCGGGCGGGCCCAACGAGGTGGCCCGCCCGCCCGCCACTCCGATGGGCCCCATGCGGGGGCCTGTAACCGCTCGGCCACCATTTAACGCCCTTTCGCTTTCCTCGCTCTCTTTATGGCACCCAGGCTCGCTCGCACGTAGGAATGGACTAGTTACGACCTATGCCTGTCACCTTCCCTGTCCACTTACAGCCGCACGCTCGTCTTCCCTCGGTTCCTCCCCGTTCTCGCTCCTCCCTCGCGCATGTTCGGCTCTCTCGCTGCCGGCGCTGCTGCCCTGGCGCGGGCGCTTCATGGTGGCTGTTTAGGTGAGTCACAAGCGCAATTTTCGCAATAGAGGGAACGGGGTACTCCTTTGTGCGAAAGGCGAGCCTGGGTGACCTCGCGATGGCGACTTCAACAAGAACAAGCGACAACAACGTCAACGAAAGGTTGGACCGCTAACTGGGTTGGGACCTGCTTTTGGGGTGTTGGGCTGGGTTGTTTTGTTTGGGCTGGACTCCGCAATGGTGAAAAGTTCTAACACACACACACACACACACACACACACACACACACACACACACACACACACAAACACACACACACACACACACACACACACACACACACACACACACACACACACACACACACACACACACACACACACACACACACACACACACACACACACACACACACACACACACACACACACACATGCGCCCTCAGCCCCCGGGCTTATCTGCAGCCTGCCTGGTGCCGCACTTTCCCAACCATCCTTGCAACCCGCCCACGCTCTACCTACCTCCACCACCCGGCCCCACAGCGGCCGACGGCCCGGGATGGGGTTGCAATTAAGGACAGGACAGGACAGGACAGGACAGAACCGTCATTGCTTACGCTTCACTTCTTCACTCTTCACTATTCATTTCAACAATCTTCACAAATGACTTCCCACTTGCTGACCCCGTTCATCAATGAACGGGCCATATTTTTCTCATACACCTCGACACAATTTAGCTGGGGTAGTGTCCGATACAGAGCAGTTAAACCCTGGCCCAAAGCGGACTTCATTAAGCTGTTTGAGGAACGCGAGACTTGGGATGAGCTAACAAGATAGTGGTTTATCTGGCAGCATCCAGCGGTGACATGGACAGTTTTGTCACTGCGCTCGACTTCTGCAACGTTTCCAACGAGTCACTCGCGGTGCTCGACGAAGATGCGGACACGCCCGTGGATACGCTTGTGGCAGCAGCTATCGACGGTGGCAGCCTAAAAATCTGCGAGACATGCACCGTGGAGTATTCAATCCCCCAAAACATCCCTCGGATGCTCGGGTATTCCATTCCATCGCCCGCCGCTGGGGGATGCGCTGGGCGAGTGGACTAACAGAATGGGCCTTCGGACCGTGCCTCGCCGCCGTCAGGCAGTCAGCAGGACAGGAAGGGCAGGGCGAGTCTGGAGGGGGAGCTGGCGCTGGCGCGTGGGGTGCATGGGTCAGGGCCGCGTGCACCACCCGTGCCCGGTGCCGGGGCACCGGCACCGGCACCGGCACCGGCACCGGCACCGGCACCGGCACCGGCACCGGCACAGCCGGCACCGGCACCGGCACCGGCACCGGCACCGGCACCGGCACCGGCACCGGCACCGGCACCGGCACCGGCACCGGCACCGGCACCGGCACCGGCACGGCACCGGCACCGGCACCGGCACCGGCACCGCACCGGCACCGGCACCGGCACCGGCACCGCACCGGCACCGGCACCGGCACCGGCACCGGCACCGGCACCGGCACCGGCACCGGCACCGGCACCGGCACCGGCACCGGCACCGGCACCGGCACCGGCATACTGACCCGCTGAGACCCTCGGCGCCCCGGCTTCGTGCATGCAGCCCTGGCATAGGGTGCATAGCGAGGCCTGTGCAAAGAAACAACGGCTCGTTTGAGGATCTGGGCACTCTCGCAGCCCCCCCTAACCCCCGCCCCTCCCCCCATCCCCTCCTTTCCCACCACACACAGGACCACCTTCACAAGCCCCAACACCGCCGCCCTCACCGCCGCCCCCACGCCCGCCCACGCCCGCCTGCGCCTGCTTGTGAGTGGCGCATATCTCGAGCTAGGCAGCAGTGCAAGCAGAATGCGAAACTGGGGCAGCAGCAGGAGGCTGGGCGCAGTGAGGTGGGCTGGGTGACGCCCCTGCAGGACCTACTGGGCGACCTACTGGGCGACCTACTGACCCCATCCCCCCCTTTCCCACCACACACAGGACCACCTTCACAAGCCCCAACACCGGCGCCCTCACCGCCGCCCTCACCGCCGCCCTCACCTGCCGCGCCCACGCCCGCCTGCGCCTGCTTGTGAGTGGCGCATATCTCGAGCTAGGCAGCAGTGCAAGCAGAATGCGAAACTGGTGCAGCAGCAGGAGGCTGGGCGCAGTGAGGTGGGCTGGGTGACGCCCCTGCAGGACCTACTGGGCGACCTACTGACCCGCTGAGACCCTCGGCGCCCCGGCTTCGTGCATGCAGCCCTGGCATAGGGTGCATAGCGAGGCCTGTGCAAAGAAACAACGGCTCGTTCGAGGATCTGGGCACTCTCGCAGCCCCCCCTAACCCAACCCGCCCCTCCCCCCATCCCCCCCTTTCCCACCACACACAGGACCACCTTCACAAGCCCCAACACCGGCGCCCTCACCGCCGCCCTCACCTGCCGCGCCCACGCCCGCCTGCGCCTGCTTGTGAGTGGCGCATATCTCGAGCTAGGCAGCAGTGCAAGCAGAATGCGAAACTGGTGCAGCAGCAGGAGGCTGGGCGCAGTGAGGTGGGCTGGGTGACGCCCCTGCAGGACCTACTGGGCGACCTACTGGGCGACCTACTGACCTACCTACTGACCCGCTGAGACCCCGGCTTCGTGCATGCAGCGCTGGCATAGGGTGCATAGCGAGGCCTGTGCAAAGAAACAACGGCTGTTCGAGGATCTGGGCACTCTCGCAGCCCCCCCTAACCCAACCCGCCCCTCCCCCCATCCCCCCCTTTCCCCACCACACACAGGACCACCTTCACAAGCCCCAACACCGGCGCCCTCACCGCCGCCCTCACCTGCCGCGCCCACGCCCGCCTGCGCCTGCTTGTGAGTGGCGCATATCTCGAGCTAGGCAGCAGTGCAAGCAGAATGCGAAACTGGTGCAGCAGCAGGAGGCTGGGCGCAGTGAGGTGGGCTGGGTGACGCCCCTGCAGGACCTACTGGGCGACCTACTGGGCGACCTACTGACCTACCTACTGACCCGCTGAGACCCCGGCTTCGTGCATGCAGCGCTGGCATAGGGTGCATAGCGAGGCCTGTGCAAAGAAACAACGGCTCGTTCGAGGATCTGGGCACTCTCGCAGCCCCCCCTAACCCAACCCGCCCCTCCCCCCATCCCCCCCTTTCCCACCACACACAGGACCACCTTCACAAGCCCCAACACCGGCGCCCTCACCGCCGCCCTCACCGCCGCCCTCACCTGCCGCGCCCACGCCCGCCTGCGCCTGCTTGTGAGTGGCGCATATCTCGAGCTAGGCAGCAGTGCAAGCAGAATGCGAAACTGGTGCAGCAGCAGGAGGCTGGGCGCAGTGAGGTGGGCTGGGTGACGCCCCTGCAGGACCTACTGGGCGACCTACTGACCCGCTGAGACCCTCGGCGCCCCGGCTTCGTGCATGCAGCCCTGGCATAGGGTGCATAGCGAGGCCTGTGCAAAGAAACAACGGCTCGTTCGAGGATCTGGGCACTCTCGCAGCCCCCCCTAACCCAACCCGCCCCTCCCCCCATCCCCCCCTTTCCCACCACACACAGGACCACCTTCACAAGCCCCAACACCGGCGCCCTCACCGCCGCCCTCACCTGCCGCGCCCACGCCCGCCTGCGCCTGCTTGTGAGTGGCGCATATCTCGAGCTAGGCAGCAGTGCAAGCAGAATGCGAAACTGGTGCAGCAGCAGGAGGCTGGGCGCAGTGAGGTGGGCTGGGTGACGCCCCTGCAGGACCTACTGGGCGACCTACTGGGCGACCTACTGACCTACCTACTGACCCGCTGAGACCCCGGCTTCGTGCATGCAGCGCTGGCATAGGGTGCATAGCGAGGCCTGTGCAAAGAAACAACGGCTGTTCGAGGATCTGGGCACTCTCGCAGCCCCCCCTAACCCAACCCGCCCCTCCCCCCATCCCCCCCTTTCCCCACCACACACAGGACCACCTTCACAAGCCCCACACTGCCGCCCTCACCGCCGCCCTCACCTGCCGCGCCCACGCCCGCCTGCGCCTGCTTGTGAGTGGCTCATATCTCGTGCTAGGCAGCAGTGCAAGCAGAATGCGAAACTGGGGCAGCGGCAGGAGGCTGGGCGCAGTGAGGTGGGCTGGGTGACGCCCCTGCAGGACCTACTGGGCGACCTACTGACCTGCCTCAGCTTCATGCATGCAGTCCTGGCATAGGGTGCATAGCGAGGCCTGTGCAAAGAAACAACGGCTCGTTCGAGGATCTGGGCACTCTCGCAGCCCTCCCTAACCCCAGCCGCCCCTCCCCCCATCCCCCCCTTTCCCACCACACACAGGACCACCTTCACAAGCCCCAACACCGGCGCCCTCACCGCCGCCCTCACCGCCGCCCTCACCTGCCGCGCCCACGCCCGCCTGCGTCTGCTTGTGAGTGGCGCATATCTCGAGCTAGGCAGCAGTGCAAGCAGAATGCGAAACTGGTGCAGCAGCACGAGGCTGGGCGCAGTGAGGTGGGCAGTGAGGTGGGCTGGGTGACGCCCCTGCAGGACCTACTGGGCGACCTACTGGGCGACCTACTGACCCGCTGAGACCCTCGGCGCATATATATCGCATATATATCGCATATATCGCAGGCTATGGAGATGTGCCGAATGATGTGGCGAATGATGTATCATCCACGATGTATCCTCCACGACCTCGACGTTGTCTTAGCAACTTCACAGCATAAGTTGAGCAACTTCGCAGCATAAGTTGAGCAAACACATAAGATCTTATGAGTATCGATAATACTCCAAACTCCAGACTTCCACAATTACCGGTCAATGCCCTGGAAGTCGCGCTCTTAGCATATGCACCTGCAGTTAGCCTCATAGCATCAAACCAAGAGCTAGACGATCAGCTAACCGGAATCACAGCATCATTGGCGTGGGACGGCGGTTCTTCAGGCGATCCTTTACGCGCGTCTGCGGATTGTGAATATCCACCACACAAAAACGCGAACGAAGCAACGCCAGCGGGTCAGAAGTTACGCCTCGGCGGGTTGTTTGAGCCCGCAGTCGTGACCCAGAATCCCATAACGTCTTTGGCTTTGGCATCAGTAGATACCAGTACTCAAGAGCCGTCGGGACTAGACGCGCACCCCGCCGCGCTCGGGATGGCCGCTGGTGGCCGATGCACGTCAGGTACTATAGCAACCTTTTCATGTTTTCATGCCACTTCCTAATAACTGTGTTTGACTATGCAGAGGAAGAGGGATGCTCTGATGGCCCAGAGCTCAGCAACCATGAGGCGCCCCAGGCTGCGCCGCAGACTGCGCCCCAGGCTCTGGATGCACGCGCGGATGCGCCGAAGCGTGCCCAACTAGCCCACCCCGTCGTACCCAAGGCGCATATTGTGGAGTGGAATGGCAAGCGGAAGTTTCATGGGAACGTGCCCTTGCAATTTGAACTGGCACCGCATGTAAAGCGCACTCATCAATGATGTGGCCTAGATTACTATAGCAGTGTGTTGCCTGGTATGTTGGCTGGTGCTGGCGCTGGCGTGCCTCATGCCCTGTTTGTGCCTCATGTTCTGTCCGTGTTGGTGGGGCAGGGTGATTTTGTGCTTCATCTCGTTCAACTGCACTTTGTTTCAATTAGGCTAGGAACTACGGTTGCAGAGAGTTGAGTGCTGAGACAGACACATAGCAAAGAGGCAGGATGCAAGTAGCCATGGTTGGAGATCCTGATGTCTTGCTAATATGGTACTCAGACCTCACAACCTAACTTTTCAGTTTCTGTGTCCGCCTCAACCATGAGCTGTGTCAGTGCACACGACAGTGGGGTGTGTGCATGTGCATGTGCATGTGTGTGCATGGGGGCTGCTGGGGGGCTGCGGGGGGGGCTGCGGGGGGGGGGCTGTGGGGAAGCGCTGCGGGGGGAAGCGCTGCGGGGGCTGCTGGGGATGCGGGGGATGAGCTGGCTCGTGCTGGCTGCGGGGGCTGCGGGGGGATGCGGGGGGATGCGCTGGCTGGTGCTGACTAGTGCTGGCTCGTGCTGGCTCGTGCTGGCTCATGCTGGCTCGTGCTGGCTCGTGCTGGCTTGTGCTCCCTGTGGCTTGGCGCACCCAGCGCAAATGGGGCAAGGTGGCTAAGTGTATGTGGTTACAAGGTGGTGCGCACATTCTGTGCCTTCCTGCCTCATACCTGTGGCCCGGAGCGTGTAGGTTTGGGGGAGCACACGGGCTTGGTGGGGGCAGAAGGGGCAGGCACAGCAGTGCAAACGGCCAGGCAGGGGCGCAACACGGCGCGTGCATCTAAGTTTGGGGGAATAGACCGGCGTGTCACTGGGAAAGGGACAGGCGTAGCAATGCAAACGGCCAGGCAGGGGCTGCGGCGCAAACGGCCAGGCAGGGGCGCGCCGCAGCGCATGTGTGTAGGTTGGGGGGAACACACGGGTTTGGTGGGGGCAGGAAGGGGGCAGGCGCAACAGTGCAAGCGGCCAGGCAGGGGCGCGCCACGACACGTGCATGTAGGTTTGGGGGAACACACGGGCTTGGTGGGGGCAGGAAGGGGGCAGGCGCAACAGTGCAAGCGGCCAGGCAGGGGCGCGCCACGACACGTGCATGTAGGTTTGGGGGAACACACGGGCTTGGTGGGGGCGGGTCTCTTCCCCCGCTCACACACGCCCCCTCGCGCACGCCACCTCGCTTGGGCGCACGCCCATGCGGAGGCCCGTTTACTGAATCTGTTCTGACAGCGTTTTCCGTCAGGTCCCGGTGTTTTAAGGTGATACGAACATGTTCAAATGCATATACAGACAAGTAGCCCACTCACGGCTGAAGTAGTCGCGGCTCATTAGAAATGGATGAGTTCGCCGGCCGGCCAGGCGACCAACAACGTGCAGAGGGTGCAAATGGGTGCACGTTCACACGACATTATCATTATTTCGGAAGCGCACCTCACGAACTGGGTACCGGACCAATCAATCGAGCTAGACGGTTACACAGTTGTCCGTGCACATAGGTCCCAGGAGGCCACGCGGTCAGATTTTGGAGGCGTTGCTGTGTATGTACGGGAGTGCCTAGCGGGCGGCGTTTCGCATGTCAAGACGGACATCCATCTCACGGGGTGCGAAATTGTGTGGATGCGTATCAAATCAAATGAAGGTTGCAGTGTGTTGTTAGCTTGTTGTTACCTAGCGCCAGAAACCTCGCGGGTTTACAGGGAGGGCGGAAAGACGCGGACAGCACGGGAAGCCACGGCCGAGTCTGTATTCAGCAGACTACAACAGTCGATCCTCGAGCTACGGCAAAGCGGAGAAGAAGTGCTAATTATTGGTGATCTGAACGCACGCATCTCAACAAGCATCATTGACGTACCGGATCTAGCACAGCTCGAGGCGCTGGAGGACGTAGCACTAGGGGGTGGTTCCACGTCAGATATGCCCTGTACTGCAGACTACGCGGGGCTCCCAGTGAGAGCATCCGAGGATGCCCAAATAAACTGTTTCGGGGAGTACCTAGGGCGCATGTGCCGTTCGCAAGGACTAGTACTTTTGAACGGAAGGGCGCCGGGAGATGCAGCAGGTCACATTACTTTCCCAAAGGGCGACGCAGGTGGCAGCATGATTGATCTCTGTGTGGCGTCACCGACCCTATTCCCGAAGGTGGTGGCTTTGAAAGTGGGCGAGATTCTAAAGTGGAGGCACGGCGAATTGAAGGAAGCGAGTGATCATCGGCCGGTCACGTTGACACTGGGCTTGGAGGTCGAAGGGCAGGAAGCCACAGCGAGCCGCACACGCCCCGCAAAGAAGCGCACAGAGTTTGACGTACAGAAGAAGCACTTGTTCAGTGGCTTGTTCAAGGCGGACGGTTCGCCAGTTGTAGGGAAAATCGAACAGATTAAGGTGGCACTATTCGCGGAGGAGGGTGGCATCAGCACCACCGAAGCGGTCGAAGCCTTAGGCACATGTTTGTACGATGCATTAGAAAAGGCTTTCGGTCCCACACGACCGGCCAACCTACGGGAGCAGGAGACTCCATGGTGGAACGAAGAGTGTGCTGCGGCGCGTACGGTGTTTGTGCAAGCAAAGCTAGCGCTGGGTTGTCCAGTGGTACGAGAAGGAGAGGTGTGGCAAAACTTCCGCGCAGCCAGGGCATCCTATGACCGGGCGAAGCGAAGGGCCAGGGCCGCGCACGACACCCAGGAGATGAGGGAGAAGGTGGCACGCTGCCGCGCAGACGCCCGACTGCTGTGGAGGATGATTGAGGGACGGACTAAGGAGCAGTGCCCAGTCACGGCCGATGGGTTTCGGGATCATTTTGCGACCCTACTAAACGACGGCGCAGGCGGGGGATGCCCAGCAGCCGCCCACTGCATTTTGGGTTCGGGTGGGAGGATGTCCGAAGATCTTTTTGCGGCTGACCGTACGTGTCTGCACGAGATGTTGAATAGCGAGATTACCCTTGATGAGGTAACACGCGCACTAGCAAGGCTGCCCAACGGCAAGGCAGCTGGCTTAGAGAAGGTACCGTCTGAGTGCTACAAGTACGCGGTAAAACCGGGCGACCCCACCACTGAACCGCCGACACCGGCACTCAATAGAGTTGCACCGCTGGTGCACGTGTTGTTTAATAAAATCTGGAGCGAAGGGGCTTATCCTGAGCAATTTACTACAACTGTTTTGACACCAATTTACAAGCGGAAAGGTGACGTGCAGGCGCCTGGTAATTACCGGGGCATTGCAGTAGGGGGCGCCCTCGCAAAGTGCTATGCATCGATCCTTCTAGAGAGGCTGGCGAATGCCGGGGAGGAGTTTGAGTGGAGGCACACGGCTCAGGCCGGATTCAGGAGGAAGTACGGCACAACGCACCATCTTTTTGTCCTAAGGCATCTCATCAACAAGCACACGCGTGCTGGCGCCACCACCCCCCTCATTGTCGTACAAATTGATTTTGAAAAGGCTTTCGACAAGGTCCCACGACCATTAATTTGGATGAGACTGGAGGAACGCGGGGTAACGGGTGAGATGTTGGCGGCTTTGAAAAAAGCGTACGAGAGAGTGATGATGGTAGTGAAGGCCGGGGGTAAGCACAGTGCCCCCTTCGCAACCACGCAAGGGGTCAAGCAGGGCTGCCCGCTTAGCACAGAGCTTTTCGGCCTCTTTATAGAAACCTTAGCAGAGTACATTGATTCGGAAGATACGGACGAAGCCACAGGTGCACCTGAGATGAATGGCAAAAAGGTGTCACTGCTGATGTACGCGGATGATGTTTCCCTGCTGGCCACCACCCCTGAGCGGATGCGCCACTTGCTATCATTAGTAGACACGTTCTGCCTAGCTTTTGGCATGAAGGCAAACGTTACCAAGTGTGAGAGGCTGGTTTTTGCAGCCAACGAAGTAACGGCCAGCACTGTGTACAGCGGATGCCAGGGTTTAAAGCTAGCAGGGCAGCCCATCCCTGCGGTGGACAAGGCGCGCTATCTTGGACTAGTGTACGGTCCGGGTAGGGCCTTCGTCAGCTGCAGGGAGACACTCTGCGAGTCAGCAAGGAGAGCCATGTGCGGGCTTAACACTAGATTGAACCGTTTACGCATTTTCGCACCAGATATTCGCATGAGGTGTTTCGACGTGCAAATCCGATCCATCCTTACCTACGGATGTGAGGTATGGGGCCCCGACGTGCTAGTAGAGATGCTAGACGGAGGACCGCCACCCAGGAGGAATGACAGGAACAACCTAGCACAGGGCGCATTTGAGGCATGTTTGCGTGACGAGGCCGTAAAGCTGCAGGTCCAATACATGCGACAGACAGTGGGAGCAGCCAAACCGTCACACCGTCTCCTGTTTGCGGAGCTGGCCCAACTGCCGCTGCACTTTTTCATAGCCAAACAATGTTTGGGTTTTTACAATAGGATTTCCGCGCAAAACAGAAGTCTGGCTTTTGATGCACTAGTCGACGAGGCACGGGAGGCATGGGCGAATCCAATGGGAGACGGGTGGTGCGCGCGGCTGTTCCGTTTTGTGGCGGCACAGGGTGTCGACGCGTGGCATTGGCCAGGCACACACGAGTCCAGAGAGGAGTGGAGGGCAAGCACGGTCCTACCCGATGGACCTATCTTATCTACCTTCAGGGGCCATTTGACGAGGGCGTGGGAGCACGAGAGGCTGGTAGCGGACCCGCACGCATTCCCTTCAGACGGCAAGCAACCCGGCATACACATGTGCAAACACAAGCATTGGATGGGGCTAAGCGCACTAGGGTCCGCGCCGCCGACCCTGCACGAACACAGTAGAGCATTCATACCGGTTGCACAGCATAAGCTTTTGATGAGATTCCGTTTATGTTGCTGGCCAATCACCGCGAACCGTGCCTGGGAGAGGCCTAGGGAGGAGAGGACGTGCCCACTGTGTACGGCCAATGAGGTGGAGGATGAGCACCACGTCCTGATGCAATGTGCTGCCTACACCGAGTTACGAGCGTGCAGTGGCCTAGACTTTAGCCTAAACATGCGCGAAGTGATGCTGAAATCTGAGCCTGTCAAGTTAGCTGCATTACTCAGCTCCATCTGGGAGCATAGAAGTAGGGAAGTCCCCCTTGCAAGGGGAGAACAATAAATAGGACAATCATGCACTGGCGTTATAAGGGTCACCCCGGCCCGGGCCTCCGGTTTACACGCAGCAGGAAGGCACGCAAGAACGTGCGCACCGCTCTGTAACCACACACATGCAAATGGGTCAACAGAACCACATGCAAAGCGTATGTGCATCCCAGACGGTGAGTTTGGGAGGGCGCCGGTGAGTCTCAACCCGTTTTAGGAAAAACTTAGTGTAATGTGCGCAATCACAAATCACAGCGCTTACAACACTTACAAATATTGCAGGGGCCGGAAGGGCACACACCTCACTCACACCTCCGTCAAGTTCATCACAACGAGTGGTGAGCCCGCCGCCGATATCAAAACTAGAATGACATCAAATCATAATTTCTGGGGGTGGCGGGACTGGAGTGCCAACGGACACCTGACATGCGCCCGGCTTGCATCGCATCAGGATGTCGTGGGCGCTGAGGCTCGCCTAGTGGCGGCCATGAAGCATCTTGACTTCAAACTGAAGGAGTCTGTGGGAGCAGCTTTTGAAGCCGGTGTTGCAGCGGCGGCAGCGCGTAGTCCAGATGCCAGGATATCGGCGCGGGCCGCAGCTCTGCAACTTGTGGGCAGCGCAGCTGATGCTATAGCTGGGGCAGCTACGGCGGCTGCGGCCAGTGCGGCTGCTGGAGGAGCACGTGGGGACTGTGGGCCCGCTGCGGGCCTAGATGCCCTGAGTCGAAGTGGGCTGGAGGTGACGGAGTACGCCCTGGTAAGTTGGGTTTAATGCTGAGCCGCATACCCATTGCTTATCATGTGCGAGGAGTCGCACATACCTGAATGTGGGAGGGTATGTAGGGTATGCAGCAACCGGGGGTTTGTCTCCTGGCAGCATTGGACCGTCCTGGCGTACCGTACTCAGCTCGCATATTTATCATGAACTCACTTCTTGCGACAGGAATCCGCTCCCCACGGCGTATCTGTGCCTGCCAGGCGAGCACTTGCAGCTGCTGGAGAAGCGGTGGGGCTACATCAACTGGAACTAGCAATCAAGTTGGTGGTAGAATTGGCGGAACAGCTGGGCGATGATGTTGACACAGCCGTAAGCAGAGCAAGCACGATGGCAGTCAGGGCCTTGCTAACAGAGCTGAGGGACCGGCGCATCAGCATGGCCATGGACGAGGTCCTAACTTGCATGCTCTTAACATGTACGCTGGCTGTGGAGGAGGCCTCGGAGTTTATCCAGGCCCCTGTGAAGATGGCTGCTGGAGGTGGCTTTGGCAGTGGGGGCTCAGCTACAGCCGCTGGAGACTCATCAGCTACAGCCGCTGGAGACTCAGCTACAGCCGCCTCAGCTACAGCCGCTGGAGATGGAGGCGGCTTTGGCAGCTTTGGCGGCTCAGCCCTGTGGCTGGGCTCTGACGCGGGGTGGCTCCGACAGGCGGTCGAGAATGCAGGGATGCCTTTCTGCTCGCTAAATATTGTGCGTATGCTGGGAGATGGGCAGCTTGGGCCTGGCTTGGTGTGCTCTGGAGATGTGAATGCCGTGCCCAGATCCTGGCTACATGTGCTGCTCAAGCCGTCCAACCATGAGCGCATTCGAGGCACGGCACTGGAACGGCTGGCAGTTTCTCTCTCAGAACAGCCATGGGGCATCCAGCACCCCCAGCACCCGGTGAGTAATTGCAACTGCAATTGCTGTACAAACTAGTACTTGACGATGACCCGAGATCCCCTTAACACACATCTCCCTGTATGCCGTGTATTGTTGAAGGCTGGTGGGGCAGGTGAGCCTGCATCCCTGCCATCTGGGTCATCTCTGCCGCCGTCTGGGCAGATGCCATCTGGGTGGCACGGGTCTGGCACCGCTGCCACCACCAACGCCACCACCACCACCACCACCACCACCGCCGGGGCGGGTGGCACCGGCGGGAGTGTCATGGGGTTGTTGGACGACCTACTACGTAAGGATCTTACAAGCGTCTTCCATCTGGCCATGGTGAGTTATCGTACCACCTTACAAATAGACCGACCGCTTGCTTGGGTTACCCTTTTCGTCTCTCTCAGGCAGTTCAAACAGCAGCATCACCTGAGGTAGCTGAGGCGGCAGCCAGTGGAAGACGCGCCCTGTATTGCGCCAGGGCTGCCCCCGGCCTAGAGTTCATTTGTTCCCAGCTTGGCCGAGAGACACTGACAATCCAGGCTGTAAGCAACGGTTCAAAAATCAACGGTGTTGTGGGGTCCACTGCGGTGTTGGCCTCTGCTGGCGCAGCTGTACAGCGAGCAGCCGATATGGGTGCCCAGCTGTCCCCGGGCGAGCAATTTCTGCTGACCTCGTTCGTGATTGAAGAGGCGGCAACATTGATAGCGCCACATGAGGGTCAGGGGTTGTCCAAAAACAGCGACAGCAGCAGCAGCAGCAGCAGCAGCAGCAGCAGCAGCATGGGGGCGAGCCGAGAGGATCATGCTGCAACAGCTAGGACCTAATGGGGACACTACTGCTGGGTGCTACGTTCCACCAGATGCCTGGCTATCTGTGCTCGCCAAGCCAGGCAACACTGAGCACATACGGGGTACAGGGCTAGAGCGGCTGGCCTCCTTGCAGTGGCCACACCAGCGGGACTTGGGGCCATTTCAGCAATGTCCCTCTGGACCGCTCTGGATTGACGGATCTGAATGCCTTGATTGGGTTAGCAAGGTTAGCAAGGTGAGTGCATGACGTCATGTTTATGTCCTGATCTATACCTTACTTGCTGTAAAGCTTTGCCCCGTGCACCTCATCACATGACAGCCCCACTTGCTGTAAAGCTTTGCCCCGTGCACCTCATGACAGCCCCGACTTGATAAATCTTGCTGTCGTGCAGGCGGCTGCGCCTGTCTCGGCACAGGCAGGGCCGGCACAGGCACAGGCAGCCGGCCCTGCCGGCCCTGCCGCCAGCTGCGTGCCAGGGAGGCCGCGAGACTTGTTCAAGCTGCTGCGCTATCACGTCAAACACAGCCGGGCGCAGCTGGACGAGCTGTTCCCCCGGGGCTCGGAGCTGAAGGTCAACCAGGTGTGTAGTTGGATGCGCAATGGGATGCATGCCTGAGCGATGGGCTGCTTCAGGCATCGCGTGCTCTCTTAGCTTTTGGACGTGCTCTCTTAGCTCTTGGATGGACACGGGCATACCTCTCTTAGCTCTTGGATGGACACGGGCATACGCAGGTACGGCACCTGGTGAAGCAGATGCTGGAGTCCCGTGCGGGCGAGCCGCCGCTCACGGGCCGTGAGGCCCGGCACTTGGTGGCCGTGCTGGACGCCAAAGGCACCGGGACGCTGTCACGAGAGGAGTTTGAGGCCGGTCTGAAAGAGTGCAGGTGAGGGCCGTTGGTATGAGGCAAATCAAATGACCTATGAGTGCCTTGACTTGACGCGCACTGATACCGGATGCACGCATTCAGGGAGGTGTGGGAGGCCATGGCGTGTGTGCGGAGCGGCAGCTGTGTGCGGAGCGGCAGCGGCAAGCCCGAGGCACCATTGTACCCGCCCGCTGGGCCCAAGGAGCAGCCGCCCACGTGGGGCCAGTTCCTGGCATTTCTGGAGCAGGTTCACGAGGTGGTCAAGGGGGATGTCGCCGACGCGGCGTGGCAAGCAAACGACTCCCGCAAGAAGGGGCTCATAGACGCTTGCGAGTTGAGGAAGGTGTGTTTAGGCAGCGCGCATTTCTGATCCCAACACTTGCCAATGTGGTCGGTATGTGCAGGCCTGCACAGGCACACTGCTGCTTGAGCATCATGCCTGTATCCAGGTTCCGCACTGGTTGTGCTCACGCCACAGGTTCTGGTGGAGCTGTTCCGGAGCCCGGAGCTGCCGCTGCAGATGGCACGTGCGCTGCTGGTGTACGTGGACGCGTGGGACCCGTCAGAGCATGCATTGTTGTCACGGATGCACTTCCTGATGGCGCTGCGCTGCGAGCCGCCACCAGATAGCCTGCAACCCCCGCCGTTGCCTGGAGCGCTCGCTAAGGATGCCTCGTCAGGTGAGCAACCGATGTGTGTGGTCACACTAGTCACGCTAGTCACGCCGCGCAACAGATGCTGCCGGCCATCATGTATTCCAGTGGATGCCCCTAATAATGCCCCGCACTGGATTCAGGTCTCACCACAGTGGAGGTCGCGACTCCCGTGCAGCTCAACCAGCCCCTGGTGCACAACTCCGCTCGAGCCGCTCCAGCCGCTCCAGCTCCAGCCGCTCCAGCCGCTCCAGCCGCTCCAGCCGGTGTAAAACAGCAGCCAGATGCAACACAGCCAATCTGGGCAGCAAACACGGGGACACCAGCGGCCACACCAGCATCAGCATCGACACCAGCATCGACACCAGCATCGACACCAGCATTGACACCAACTGCACCACCTCCGGGTATCCCCCCAGGTACCGGGATAATTTCGGCAATGTCGGGCATGTCTACACCTGCAACCAATTATTTTGCTGCCATGTCGTCCCGAGGGCGGCACAGCCTGGCTAATAGCACTGAGAATCCGTTCTCCGTACCTGGGTTTGTCACCAAAATAGTCGGCAGCCAGCGTGGTGGCCCTGGGGCAGCAGGTGCTGGTGCTGGTATTGAAACTACCGGCCTCGTACCAGGGAACCCAGCCCCAACCAAATCTACCAAATGTGGGCTGGTGATGGGAAGCTACCCTTCCTACCCCTCGGCAGCGCAGCTAGCGCAGCCAGCAGGTGGCATCTGCTCTGGCAAGGCTGCAACCTCAGCCACAGCAGCTCCGGTTACCCCGGTAGCTGACGGAATGTCTGCGCCTGCCTCTAGGTATTTTACCATGCGGTGCCAGCAGAGGGCAGCTCCTATCTCCCCATTTCCCTCAGCGACCTCAGCGCCTTACCCGGCTACCCCAGCTCCTTACCCGGCTACACCGGCTACACCGGCGACTACGGCGACACCGGTAGCACATGCCAGTCAGCTTGCAATAGCAGAATCTGGCATCCCAGGAAGGCAGCCACCGCAGGCCCCACAGAGGAAGCAAATTGAGGCTGATGATGGTATCATTAGTATCATGCAGTCGCAGCTTCCCATGCGGGTCCCAGCCCCAATCTCCACCCCAGCCCCACCCTCCCCAGCCCCAACCTCCACTACCTCCACCGCTGGTCCCAGCAGGTTTGTATTAATGGACTGCGGCAGGGATGGCAGGGCTGAGCTGAGCTGATGAGAGCAGGGGTTATCCGGAATGGGGGTGCAGTATGGGCAGTTAGCTAAATCTGATGTGTGTGTTCCATACAGGTTCAAAGCTAAATCTGATGTGTGTGTTCCGTACAGGTGAATTGAACCCGGATAAGCTTTCACAGACAGGTACATACCGTCAGAGAAAACTGTTAATTGTTTGCACTACACGTTTACCTGGCACCATGTGTGTTACCTTTTGTAGCCCAGGTGTTGGCTGCGGTGGCCAGGAGGTCGACGAATGGAAAAACCAAAGTATCGGCCGTTGACCAGGTGAAATTGTTTCTTCAAGAGGTACCTGAGGCGGCAGCGGCGGCAGCCCGGGCTCCTTCTGGCACGGTAAAAAAGTCCAGGAAGCCTCCATCTATTCCATCCATTCAATCCGATCAGGGCGACAGGTTACATGCAGCTGCACTCCTACATATTCTACCACATTACCTAGAGAAGATGGTTGGTACATTTTCCCTGACCCCAAGGTGAGTTGTATTAGTTGTATGAGCAAATTTGGGTCTAGAACTGTGAGCAGTAGCAACAACTTCAGGTGGCATGCCAGCGTACTAGATGCTGTACTTGGAGGTGTGTGCGCACAGGTCAGTGCATGCTGGTTGCATGATCAATAGCCTCCTGATGACACCCACGCACCTCATTTAGATGACACATGACTCGGACTCTGGACCAGCCCTGCTGGGCATTGCTGCTGGTTATGGGAGGTGTACAGACCGTGTTGATGGCAGCATGTTTCATCACACAAACATTGTTGAAGAGGAGCAGCACCCTCCCCGAAACCCTGGCACATCCAGTAAGCAACCTCCAGTCACCCCTGGTGAAAAACTCCGTATGCTGCTGCATGGGCTGTAAGTTTAAGGCCATATTCTGATGGGTAGTAACTCTAGCAGTAATTCTTACCAACAATTGCAGGGGCAGTGAGGCCTACCGTGTTACCACTTACCTATGGGTGGCTGATTCACCGTCTCTGGTGCACCAAGATGGGAGCCTTGCCCGTGACTGGGACGACGCCCCTCCAGTACACACGGTTGGGCTGGAGTGGTTGCGCTGTATGCCGGACGAGGTGGTGTACTGGTAAGTCATGCAGGTTAAGCATGCTCCGGGTGCAAATGTTCCAAATTTCCTCTGGCTATTCCGGCCTTACAGGTACCTGACATCCTTCACAAACATCGGGCCTAAGACCACGGGTTGCATTCAGCTGCTGCAGCTAGGTCGAAAGGTAAGGCACATGCTTTGTATTCCTAAATTACCCCAAATGCCACCAATGCCACTAATTCCCAAAACAACAAAACAAACACAGGGTTTGCCGGTGGACGTGAATGTTGAGAGAGTGATGAAGCGGCTGCGTGTTCTGGAAGTGGGGCTCAAACAGGATGCGGCAAACGCAGCCATGACACAGCTTCTAAAGCAGGAGGATCTGTCAGAGGAGCATCTATATAATCTTCACAACCAGCTTATAACGTTTGGCAAGGTGAGAATAGTGAGTAAAAGGCATATATGACTATTATTTATCATATATTGCTGAATTTGCAGGTGGTATGCAGAGAAAAGAAGCCTCGGTGCTATGTGTGCACCTTGAAGTCAGCCGGCCTATGCAACTTTGCAGACAGTTCAGACATTGAGGATATTGGCAGTCCGGCTAGTCCGGCCCCAAGCCAGAAGATGGAAGCTGGTAAGGGTTTGACAACATACCAGGCACTGGAGGTTAGCCCAGAGTTTCTGGTGCAAGCAGTGGGTGGTGATTGGCCCCAGGTACGTAATGAATACGTAATGAATACGTAATGATGAAGCGGAATCACCGAGCGGAATCACCGAGCAATCGGACTAAGCATGCTGCATGTTTGTAGGTTCCTATCGTCGCCAAGACAGGCTATTTGCTAATTCGTGTTCAACCGTCAACAGGGGGGCAGTCACAGGTAGGACAGTCTAGACAGTCTTGATTACCCTGATGTGGTGGGTCCCTGATGTGTCAATCATGTCCTAGGGCGGGAGCTGGCGTCCAGCTAGCAAGGTCGACTGGGCTGGCCTGGCCAAGCTGGGCCGGCCCACTTCCCTGCTGAGGGAAACGCCCAGAATGCGAAGGGATGTCCTGGTGGTGGTGGTGGCACCTGTGGCAGTGCTTACTGCAGGCTGCTTTCCATGGAATGGAACATGGTGGCAGCCCCGACAAGGAGCTTTGGTTGAACACACCGTCGTAGCACCCATGGCCATCACGATGGAAAGCCTGGCCTCGCTGGAGAAGATCCAGGTTTTTGATGTATACGTGGGTAAGTTTCCCCCATCAACCCCCCCACCCCCACCCACTATTTGAGCCCCCAAACCCAAACACACCACACAGGTAAAGATATCGCCTCCATTGCTGCCAACTTGCATACCACAGAAGAGGTATGAGTACATGCAACCCAATTAACCCAATGTCGGCTACCCTAGCAGTACCCACCATATTGTATGCGTACATGCTTCTAATGCTTCCCAATGTCAGCTACGTACCCCGTACCCCGCCGCCCCCAATGCGTGTAATGCGTGCAGCTTCAAAGCTTCTTCACACTGGGGGTGCCCTGCTACTTCACAGCAGATGTGCGGACAGGTGAATTGGAAACTCAAACAGCGTGTCCCAAGCAAAGTAGGTGTGACGACCCAAGGTGTGACTCATGTTGCCTCCGCAGGCCGGCCAAAAGGAGCTCCAAGCCTTGACCGTCCAGGGGACCACGGGTGGAAGCCCAAGCGGTACAAGCCCCTCCCATCAAATTTTAGCGAAGCATCCGTCAAGGAGCAACAGGGGCATAAGCGGGACGCATGGGTGGTTTAGCTACAGGGAGGCATGATGGTTTTGATTTTCCATTCAGACGCAACTGGGCGTGATGGTGGTGGCTTGGATAAGAGCTTCAGACTGATGTGGGATAGAGCTTGGGGTAGTTTCTGTCCTTTTCTGCCCCCCCGACCTGGGCAGGCGTAGCAGGACGCATGGGTGGTTTCGCTACAGGGAGGCATGATGGTTTTGATTTTCCATTCAGACGCAACTGGGCGTGATGGTGGTGGCTTGGATAAGGTTCAGACTGATGTGGGATAGAGCTTGGGGGTCGTTTCTGTCCTTTTCTGCCTTTTTCTGCCCCCCGACCTGGGCAGGCGTAGCAGGCGCTGGTTCTGGAGTACCTGGAGGTGGTTTCTTCTCTTCAAAAAACTAGAATCATACAAGTGCGCAGTTCCCTGTCATATCCCTGATGAGGAGCCAGCAAAACTAAGCACAATCGCCGGGGGATTTGTGTCCCAGGTGTGTCCCAGGTGTGTCCCAGGTGTGTCCCAATAATCCCAATAGTCTCAAGCGTGTCCCCAAGTGTATCTATGGTTTCGGTGGTTGACTGAGTCTCGTGATGGAGTACTCGGGACAACCAGCAAACAATGAGGCTCCAGGCTCTCATTGCTGCTACCACGTGCCTCTCCTGCCCAGAGCACATCCTGCTCTGGAGTCCACCGGAGAGCACCAACCCTGGACCACACCAGTAACCTCAGCTAAAGCCCTAAAATGCCACACCCCAGCCCGGCACTGAAGTCCTGCGACCCTTTGCACGCCCCGCCAGAGGGGTGATGTGTGGCATACCGGCATCAAGGTTTCACACGCCAACCGCCTCGCGGACTCGACGCAGTGCACGTATTAGAATAACAAAAACATATGCCAGCGAGAAGAAGGAGGGTTACCCACTCCGCGCATCGGATGACGCGCGGAGGGTTACCACTCCGCGCATCGGATGATGCGCATCGGACGACGCGATTTGGGCTCGCATTGCGCTGTATCATCCACCAATATCACCGCACACAAACACTGTTGACAAATATAACAACGCGCTTAACGCGCTCTATTGCTGCAGTATGCGACTGTGGGAACCGGAAATGGACGGGGTCATCCTCGCGAATTACCTTTCACATAAGGTAAATCAGGTACCATCAATGCATCAGAATAGTTTGCTAAGGTACTCGTTGTTCACAGGAATTGTTCGGCAACACAGTCATGCTCGTGGCCACCACAAAGGATGTCCATATCGCCTCTGCGGGACGCAGCGGCGCGCTGCTCCCATGCGTCCGGCTGTTCCGCGCAGTCAATGGCGCGCGGGCACGTCCAGGATACGTGGTCACCCCTTGGATAGTGGAATCCCGGAAGTGGGTCTTGGCTGTGGTGAACCTTCGGAACGCCGCGGGCGCCCCCCTGGTGCCTGCGGTGGTGTTCCTGGACCCGTGCCGGGCGGAGGTGGGTGGAAAGCGTGAGTCTAAAACCGTTTACCCAGCAGAGGGGATGTATGGATTTTGTACCAACATGATGACACGCACAGTCACTGTCACTACTGTGTTGGCATGCAGGAGGTGCCTGGACCCAGCTGGCGGGTCGCCACTGATTTGGTGGCCACTATGGCTGCTATGGCTGTCCGACAGCTGGAGGCCACCTCATTGGTTGCAATGCCGCAACTGCCTCTAGCTGGGTCATCCTGGCTGTACGAGATTCCAACCCTGTTCCAACAGGCTGTACCCGGAGAAGGCATGGGTGGTGTGCTGGTCCTGGAGCTATTCCGCAGCCTCCTACAGCAGGGGCTTAGCGCAACACTTTCAAGCAGGGACCAAGCCGACTTGGCGGGTGCCAGCTTAGGCATAAAGTACATCATCTACAGTGCACCAGTGGATGCATCTACACCGGTGGCCCGGAAGATGACAGGTACTGCCACTACTGCCACAGCATACACAGCAGTGGCCACAGGTGCAGTAGCTATAGTAGCAGGCATAGCAGTGGGCATTGCTGCCTCTGGCATGCTCAGCAAGCTGATGTGCACGTTATGATTTGTAAGTGTGAATATCTGGTTGCAATACACTGGTTAGTTTGCCTGTGTCCAGCATATAGTCCAGACAATGTAGACAATGCACGGTGGAGGTGTGGCAGTGTGTGTTTTTACAGCTGGGTGCATTGCTGTGACGGGTGTCTGCACATCGCAAACCCACATCCCACATCGCTACCCGCACTGGATATGCTTGGGGCATTAGGCTAATAAGGCAGAGTGTGAGGGGCATTAGGCAGAGTGTGAGGCGGTCAGTTGTGGCATCCTGGGGTTGTGGCATCCTGGCATCCGGGGGAAGGTTTTGTGGTGCGGTTTAGCGTGTGAGGTTAGTGCGAGTGTGTGGTGTAGGGCAGTTTGTGTGTGGTGCAAATGCCAGGGATCAGGGATTACAGGGATCAGGGATTACAGGGATCAGGGATTACAGGGATCAGCCTGAGTAATCTGAGTCATCGCAGTAATGGGTACGAGGGGAGTCGATGAGAACTAGGGTAGGGAACTAGGGTACGAGGGGGGGTCTAGGTATCTAGGGGTCTAGGGGGGCTAATAGGTCTATGGATCTAGGAGGGTCTAGGAAGGGGAGTGGGGGCGCCCACGCAGGGGAAGCCCACGCAGGGGAAGCAGCCCCGGCCCGGCCCCCTTGGTCCATGTGCACTCATACACGGACCCAGTTAAAACTTTGATCTGCTCCACCATTCACGGCGCCAGGTGCACTTGGTGGGGTGCATTCACGCTAGGGGTGCATTCACGCAGCCAAAATCCACAGTAGTCAGGTTATACAGCCTTCAGCAGCCAGAGGGGCCAGCGGCGCTTGGTGTTTTGCACGGTGGATCGTGTTCCATTTGCGTGGTGGATATATCCACCGGCTTGCCAAGCTCACAACTATCACACTGATGCCCCTCATACCACCCCATTAGCCCCATGCTAGACAGCCACCAGTTGTGTTTGGTTGTTAGGTGCAGAGGGACCAGGGCTGACCGAAAACAAAGGCGACTGGGGATAACTGGGAACTCTGGGAATCGGATTTGGTGACAAGGTAGCCAGGAAAGAGTTCTTCCTGACATGGTGACCCTGACAGGAGAGAGTATGCTCCTGAGGAACATTTTGACTCACAGGGATATCCCAGACGTGTTCACAGCTTTATAGTCCTGAGAGCCCGGAGCCAACCCTCTAGATCGGCGGCGCAGACTGCAAAGGAAGAAAGCAGGGGGAAGTGGGCGGTACACTCGGCCAGAGTCGGACATGCCTTCCAGCGCGCGGCACCCAGGGGTGGTGTCAACCAGTCCTATCCATTGGCAAGTGCCCTTGCTCAGTACCAATGTCGGGCTGCCGTGCACTTCAGCCATCCGTAGCGGTACGCCTGGATCGGCGGCGCAGACTGCAAAGGAAGAAAGCAGGGGGGAAGTGGGCGCTACACTCGGCCAGAGTCGGACACGCCTTCCAGCGCGCGGCACCCAGGGGTGGTGTCAACCAGTGCCTTTCAGTGCCACACGCCCTTGCTCAGTACCAATGTCGGGCTGCCGTGCACGTCAGCCATCCGTAGCGGTACGCCTTGATCGGCGGCGCAGACTGCAAAGGAAGGAAGCTGGGGGGGGAAGTGGGCGGTACACTCGGCCAGAGTCGGACACTGCCTTCCAGCGCGCGGCACCCAGGGGTGGTGTCAACCAGTCCTATCCATTGGCAAGTGCCCTTGCTCAGTACCAATGTCGGGCTGCCGTGCACGTCAGCCATCCGTAGCGGTACGCCTTGATCGGCGGCGCAGACTGCAAAGGAAGGAAAGCTGGGGGGAAGTGGGCGCTACACTCGGCCAGAGTCGGACACGCCTTCCAGCGCGCGGCACCCAGGGGTGGTGTCAACCAGTCCTATCCATTGGCAAGTGCCCTTGCTCAGTACCAATGTCGGGCTGCCGTGCACGTCAGCCATCCGTAGCGGTACGCCTTGATCGGCGGCGCAGACTGCAAAGGAAGGAAGCTGGGGGGAAGTGGGCGGTACACTCGGCCAGAGTCGGACACGCCTTCCAGCGCGCGGCACCCAGGGGTGGTGTCAACCAGTGCCTTTCAGTGCCACACGCCCTTGCTCAGTACCAATGTCGGGCTGCCGTGCACGTCAGCCATCCGTAGCGGTACGCCTTGATCGGCGGCGCAGACTGCAAAGGAAGGAAGCTGGGGGGGAAGTGGGCGCTACACTCGGCCAGAGTCGGACACGCCTTCCAGCGCGCGGCACCCAGGGGTGGTGTCAACCAGTCCTATCCATTGGCAAGTGCCCTTGCTCAGTACCAATGTCGGGCTGCCGTGCACGTCAGCCATCCGTAGCGGTACGCCTTGATCGGCGGCGCAGACTGCAAAGGAAGGAAGCTGGGGGGAAGTGGGCGGCTACACTCGGCCAGAGTCGGACACGCCTTCCAGCGCGCGGCACCCAGGGGTGGTGTCAACCAGTCCTATCCATTGGCAAGTGCCCTTGCTCAGTACCAATGTCGGGCTGCCGTGCACGTCAGCCATCCGTAGCGGTACGCCTTGATCGGCGGCGCAGACTGCAAAGGAAGGAAGCTGGGGGGAAGTGGGCGCTACACTCGGCCAGAGTCGGACACGCCTTCCAGCGCGCGGCACCCAGGGGTGGTGTCAACCAGTCCTATCCATTGGCAAGTGCCCTTGCTCAGTACCAATGTCGGGCTGCCGTGCACGTCAGCCATCCGTAGCGGTACGCCTTGATCGGCGGCGCAGACTGCAAAGGAAGGAAGCTGGGGGGAAGTGGGCGCTACACTCGGCCAGAGTCGGACACGCCTTCCAGCGCGCGGCACCCAGGGGTGGTGTCAACCAGTCCTATCCATTGGCAAGTGCCCTTGCTCAGTACCAATGTCGGGCTGCCGTGCACGTCAGCCATCCGTAGCGGTACGCCTTGATCGGCGGCGCAGACTGCAAAGGAAGGAAGCTGGGGGGAAGTGGGCGGCTACACTCGGCCAGAGTCGGACACGCCTTCCAGCGCGCGGCACCCAGGGGTGGTGTCAACCAGTCCTATCCATTGGCAAGTGCCCTTGCTCAGTACCAATGTCGGGCTGCCGTGCACGTCAGCCATCCGTAGCGGTACGCCTTGATCGGCGGCGCAGACTGCAAAGGAAGGAAGCTGGGGGGAAGTGGGCGGTACACTCGGCCAGAGTCGGACACGCCTTCCAGCGCGCGGCACCCAGGGGTGGTGTCAACCAGTCCTATCCATTGGCAAGTGCCCTTGCTCAGTACCAATGTCGGGCTGCCGTGCACGTCAGCCATCCGTAGCGGTACGCCTTGATCGGCGGCGCAGACTGCAAAGGAAGGAAGCTGGGGGGAAGTGGGCGGTACACTCGGCCAGAGTCGGACACGCCTTCCAGCGCGCGGCACCCAGGGGTGGTGTCAACCAGTCCTATCCATTGGCAAGTGCCCTTGCTCAGTACCAATGTCGGGCTGCCGTGCACGTCAGCCATCCGTAGCGGTACGCCTTGATCGGCGGCGCAGACTGCAAAGGAAGGAAGCTGGGGGGAAGTGGGCGGTACACTCGGCCAGAGTCGGACACGCCTTCCAGCGCGCGGCACCCAGGGGTGGTGTCAACCAGTCCTATCCATTGGCAAGTGCCCTTGCTCAGTACCAATGTCGGGCTGCCGTGCACGTCAGCCATCCGTAGCGGTACGCCTTGATCGGCGGCGCAGACTGCAAAGGAAGGAAGCTGGGGGGAAGTGGGCGCTACACTCGGCCAGAGTCGGACACGCCTTCCAGCGCGCGGCACCCAGGGGTGGTGTCAACCAGTCCTATCCATTGGCAAGTGCCCTTGCTCAGTACCAATGTCGGGCTGCCGTGCACGTCAGCCATCCGTAGCGGTACGCCTTGATCGGCGGCGCAGACTGCAAAGGAAGGAAGCTGGGGGGAAGTGGGCGCTACACTCGGCCAGAGTCGGACACGCCTTCCAGCGCGCGGCACCCAGGGGTGGTGTCAACCAGTCCTATCCATTGGCAAGTGCCCTTGCTCAGTACCAATGTCGGGCTGCCGTGCACGTCAGCCATCCGTAGCGGTACGCCTTGATCGGCGGCGCAGACTGCAAAGGAAGGAAGCTGGGGGGAAGTGGGCGGTACACTCGGCCAGAGTCGGACACGCCTTCCAGCGCGCGGCACCCAGGGGTGGTGTCAACCAGTCCTATCCATTGGCAAGTGCCCTTGCTCAGTACCAATGTCGGGCTGCCGTGCACGTCAGCCATCCGTAGCGGTACGCCTTGATCGGCGGCGCAGACTGCAAAGGAAGGAAGCTGGGGGGAAGTGGGCGGTACACTCGGCCAGAGTCGGACACGCCTTCCAGCGCGCGGCACCCAGGGGTGGTGTCAACCAGTCCTATCCATTGGCAAGTGCCCTTGCTCAGTACCAATGTCGGGCTGCCGTGCACGTCAGCCATCCGTAGCGGTACGCCTTGATCGGCGGCGCAGACTGCAAAGGAAGGAAGCTGGGGGGAAGTGGGCGGTACACTCGGCCAGAGTCGGACACGCCTTCCAGCGCGCGGCACCCAGGGGTGGTGTCAACCAGTCCTATCCATTGGCAAGTGCCCTTGCTCAGTACCAATGTCGGGCTGCCGTGCACGTCAGCCATCCGTAGCGGTACGCCTTGATCGGCGGCGCAGACTGCAAAGGAAGGAAGCTGGGGGGAAGTGGGCGCTACACTCGGCCAGAGTCGGACACGCCTTCCAGCGCGCGGCACCCAGGGGTGGTGTCAACCAGTCCTATCCATTGGCAAGTGCCCTTGCTCAGTACCAATGTCGGGCTGCCGTGCACGTCAGCCATCCGTAGCGGTACGCCTTGATCGGCGGCGCAGACTGCAAAGGAAGGAAGCTGGGGGGAAGTGGGCGGCTACACTCGGCCAGAGTCGGACACGCCTTCCAGCGCGCGGCACCCAGGGGTGGTGTCAACCAGTCCTATCCATTGGCAAGTGCCCTTGCTCAGTACCAATGTCGGGCTGCCGTGCACGTCAGCCATCCGTAGCGGTACGCCTTGATCGGCGGCGCAGACTGCAAAGGAAGGAAGCTGGGGGGAAGTGGGCGCTACACTCGGCCAGAGTCGGACACGCCTTCCAGCGCGCGGCACCCAGGGGTGGTGTCAACCAGTCCTATCCATTGGCAAGTGCCCTTGCTCAGTACCAATGTCGGGCTGCCGTGCACGTCAGCCATCCGTAGCGGTACGCCTTGATCGGCGGCGCAGACTGCAAAGGAAGGAAGCTGGGGGGAAGTGGGCGCTACACTCGGCCAGAGTCGGACACGCCTTCCAGCGCGCGGCACCCAGGGGTGGTGTCAACCAGTCCTATCCATTGGCAAGTGCCCTTGCTCAGTACCAATGTCGGGCTGCCGTGCACGTCAGCCATCCGTAGCGGTACGCCTTGATCGGCGGCGCAGACTGCAAAGGAAGGAAGCTGGGGGGAAGTGGGCGCTACACTCGGCCAGAGTCGGACACGCCTTCCAGCGCGCGGCACCCAGGGGTGGTGTCAACCAGTCCTATCCATTGGCAAGTGCCCTTGCTCAGTACCAATGTCGGGCTGCCGTGCACGTCAGCCATCCGTAGCGGTACGCCTTGATCGGCGGCGCAGACTGCAAAGGAAGGAAGCTGGGGGGAAGTGGGCGGCTACACTCGGCCAGAGTCGGACACGCCTTCCAGCGCGCGGCACCCAGGGGTGGTGTCAACCAGTCCTATCCATTGGCAAGTGCCCTTGCTCAGTACCAATGTCGGGCTGCCGTGCACGTCAGCCATCCGTAGCGGTACGCCTTGATCGGCGGCGCAGACTGCAAAGGAAGGAAGCTGGGGGGAAGTGGGCGCTACACTCGGCCAGAGTCGGACACGCCTTCCAGCGCGCGGCACCCAGGGGTGGTGTCAACCAGTCCTATCCATTGGCAAGTGCCCTTGCTCAGTACCAATGTCGGGCTGCCGTGCACGTCAGCCATCCGTAGCGGTACGCCTTGATCGGCGGCGCAGACTGCAAAGGAAGGAAGCTGGGGGGAAGTGGGCGGCTACACTCGGCCAGAGTCGGACACGCCTTCCAGCGCGCGGCACCCAGGGGTGGTGTCAACCAGTCCTATCCATTGGCAAGTGCCCTTGCTCAGTACCAATGTCGGGCTGCCGTGCACGTCAGCCATCCGTAGCGGTACGCCTTGATCGGCGGCGCAGACTGCAAAGGAAGGAAGCTGGGGGGAAGTGGGCGCTACACTCGGCCAGAGTCGGACACGCCTTCCAGCGCGCGGCACCCAGGGGTGGTGTCAACCAGTCCTATCCATTGGCAAGTGCCCTTGCTCAGTACCAATGTCGGGCTGCCGTGCACGTCAGCCATCCGTAGCGGTACGCCTTGATCGGCGGCGCAGACTGCAAAGGAAGGAAGCTGGGGGGAAGTGGGCGGTACACTCGGCCAGAGTCGGACACGCCTTCCAGCGCGCGGCACCCAGGGGTGGTGTCAACCAGTCCTATCCATTGGCAAGTGCCCTTGCTCAGTACCAATGTCGGGCTGCCGTGCACGTCAGCCATCCGTAGCGGTACGCCTTGATCGGCGGCGCAGACTGCAAAGGAAGGAAGCTGGGGGGAAGTGGGCGCTACACTCGGCCAGAGTCGGACACGCCTTCCAGCGCGCGGCACCCAGGGGTGGTGTCAACCAGTCCTATCCATTGGCAAGTGCCCTTGCTCAGTACCAATGTCGGGCTGCCGTGCACGTCAGCCATCCGTAGCGGTACGCCTTGATCGGCGGCGCAGACTGCAAAGGAAGGAAGCTGGGGGGAAGTGGGCGGTACACTCGGCCAGAGTCGGACACGCCTTCCAGCGCGCGGCACCCAGGGGTGGTGTCAACCAGTCCTATCCATTGGCAAGTGCCCTTGCTCAGTACCAATGTCGGGCTGCCGTGCACGTCAGCCATCCGTAGCGGTACGCCTTGATCGGCGGCGCAGACTGCAAAGGAAGGAAGCTGGGGGGAAGTGGGCGGCTACACTCGGCCAGAGTCGGACACGCCTTCCAGCGCGCGGCACCCAGGGGTGGTGTCAACCAGTCCTATCCATTGGCAAGTGCCCTTGCTCAGTACCAATGTCGGGCTGCCGTGCACGTCAGCCATCCGTAGCGGTACGCCTTGATCGGCGGCGCAGACTGCAAAGGAAGGAAGCTGGGGGGAAGTGGGCGCTACACTCGGCCAGAGTCGGACACGCCTTCCAGCGCGCGGCACCCAGGGGTGGTGTCAACCAGTCCTATCCATTGGCAAGTGCCCTTGCTCAGTACCAATGTCGGGCTGCCGTGCACGTCAGCCATCCGTAGCGGTACGCCTTGATCGGCGGCGCAGACTGCAAAGGAAGGAAGCTGGGGGGAAGTGGGCGCTACACTCGGCCAGAGTCGGACACGCCTTCCAGCGCGCGGCACCCAGGGGTGGTGTCAACCAGTCCTATCCATTGGCAAGTGCCCTTGCTCAGTACCAATGTCGGGCTGCCGTGCACGTCAGCCATCCGTAGCGGTACGCCTTGATCGGCGGCGCAGACTGCAAAGGAAGGAAGCTGGGGGGAAGTGGGCGGTACACTCGGCCAGAGTCGGACACGCCTTCCAGCGCGCGGCACCCAGGGGTGGTGTCAACCAGTCCTATCCATTGGCAAGTGCCCTTGCTCAGTACCAATGTCGGGCTGCCGTGCACGTCAGCCATCCGTAGCGGTACGCCTTGATCGGCGGCGCAGACTGCAAAGGAAGGAAGCTGGGGGGAAGTGGGCGGTACACTCGGCCAGAGTCGGACACGCCTTCCAGCGCGCGGCACCCAGGGGTGGTGTCAACCAGTCCTATCCATTGGCAAGTGCCCTTGCTCAGTACCAATGTCGGGCTGCCGTGCACGTCAGCCATCCGTAGCGGTACGCCTTGATCGGCGGCGCAGACTGCAAAGGAAGGAAGCTGGGGGGAAGTGGGCGGCTACACTCGGCCAGAGTCGGACACGCCTTCCAGCGCGCGGCACCCAGGGGTGGTGTCAACCAGTCCTATCCATTGGCAAGTGCCCTTGCTCAGTACCAATGTCGGGCTGCCGTGCACGTCAGCCATCCGTAGCGGTACGCCTTGATCGGCGGCGCAGACTGCAAAGGAAGGAAGCTGGGGGGAAGTGGGCGGTACACTCGGCCAGAGTCGGACACGCCTTCCAGCGCGCGGCACCCAGGGGTGGTGTCAACCAGTCCTATCCATTGGCAAGTGCCCTTGCTCAGTACCAATGTCGGGCTGCCGTGCACGTCAGCCATCCGTAGCGGTACGCCTTGATCGGCGGCGCAGACTGCAAAGGAAGGAAGCTGGGGGGAAGTGGGCGGCTACACTCGGCCAGAGTCGGACACGCCTTCCAGCGCGCGGCACCCAGGGGTGGTGTCAACCAGTCCTATCCATTGGCAAGTGCCCTTGCTCAGTACCAATGTCGGGCTGCCGTGCACGTCAGCCATCCGTAGCGGTACGCCTTGATCGGCGGCGCAGACTGCAAAGGAAGGAAGCTGGGGGGAAGTGGGCGGTACACTCGGCCAGAGTCGGACACGCCTTCCAGCGCGCGGCACCCAGGGGTGGTGTCAACCAGTCCTATCCATTGGCAAGTGCCCTTGCTCAGTACCAATGTCGGGCTGCCGTGCACGTCAGCCATCCGTAGCGGTACGCCTTGATCGGCGGCGCAGACTGCAAAGGAAGGAAGCTGGGGGGAAGTGGGCGGTACACTCGGCCAGAGTCGGACACGCCTTCCAGCGCGCGGCACCCAGGGGTGGTGTCAACCAGTCCTATCCATTGGCAAGTGCCCTTGCTCAGTACCAATGTCGGGCTGCCGTGCACGTCAGCCATCCGTAGCGGTACGCCTTGATCGGCGGCGCAGACTGCAAAGGAAGGAAGCTGGGGGGAAGTGGGCGGTACACTCGGCCAGAGTCGGACACGCCTTCCAGCGCGCGGCACCCAGGGGTGGTGTCAACCAGTCCTATCCATTGGCAAGTGCCCTTGCTCAGTACCAATGTCGGGCTGCCGTGCACGTCAGCCATCCGTAGCGGTACGCCTTGATCGGCGGCGCAGACTGCAAAGGAAGGAAGCTGGGGGGAAGTGGGCGGTACACTCGGCCAGAGTCGGACACGCCTTCCAGCGCGCGGCACCCAGGGGTGGTGTCAACCAGTCCTATCCATTGGCAAGTGCCCTTGCTCAGTACCAATGTCGGGCTGCCGTGCACGTCAGCCATCCGTAGCGGTACGCCTTGATCGGCGGCGCAGACTGCAAAGGAAGGAAGCTGGGGGGAAGTGGGCGCTACACTCGGCCAGAGTCGGACACGCCTTCCAGCGCGCGGCACCCAGGGGTGGTGTCAACCAGTCCTATCCATTGGCAAGTGCCCTTGCTCAGTACCAATGTCGGGCTGCCGTGCACGTCAGCCATCCGTAGCGGTACGCCTTGATCGGCGGCGCAGACTGCAAAGGAAGGAAGCATGGGGGAAGTGGGCGGTACACTCGGCCAGAGTCGGACACGCCTTCCAGCGCGCGGCACCCAGGGGTGGTGTCAACCAGTCCTATCCATTGGCAAGTGCCCTTGCTCAGTACCAATGTCGGGCTGCCGTGCACGTCAGCCATCCGTAGCGGTACGCCTTGATCGGCGGCGCAGACTGCAAAGGAAGGAAGCTGGGGGGAAGTGGGCGGTACACTCGGCCAGAGTCGGACACGCCTTCCAGCGCGCGGCACCCAGGGGTGGTGTCAACCAGTCCTATCCATTGGCAAGTGCCCTTGCTCAGTACCAATGTCGGGCTGCCGTGCACGTCAGCCATCCGTAGCGGTACGCCTTGATCGGCGGCGCAGACTGCAAAGGAAGGAAGCTGGGGGGAAGTGGGCGGTACACTCGGCCAGAGTCGGACACGCCTTCCAGCGCGCGGCACCCAGGGGTGGTGTCAACCAGTCCTATCCATTGGCAAGTGCCCTTGCTCAGTACCAATGTCGGGCTGCCGTGCACGTCAGCCATCCGTAGCGGTACGCCTTGATCGGCGGCGCAGACTGCAAAGGAAGGAAAGCTGGGGGGAAGTGGGCGGTACACTCGGCCAGAGTCGGACACGCCTTCCAGCGCGCGGCACCCAGGGGTGGTGTCAACCAGTCCTATCCATTGGCAAGTGCCCTTGCTCAGTACCAATGTCGGGCTGCCGTGCACGTCAGCCATCCGTAGCGGTACGCCTTGATCGGCGGCGCAGACTGCAAAGGAAGGAAGCTGGGGGGAAGTGGGCGGTACACTCGGCCAGAGTCGGACACGCCTTCCAGCGCGCGGCACCCAGGGGTGGTGTCAACCAGTCCTATCCATTGGCAAGTGCCCTTGCTCAGTACCAATGTCGGGCTGCCGTGCACGTCAGCCATCCGTAGCGGTACGCCTTGATCGGCGGCGCAGACTGCAAAGGAAGGAAGCAGGGGGAAGTGGGCGGTACACTCGGCCAGAGTCGGACACGCCTTCCAGCGCGCGGCACCCAGGGGTGGTGTCAACCAGTCCTATCCATTGGCAAGTGCCCTTGCTCAGTACCAATGTCGGGCTGCCGTGCACGTCAGCCATCCGTAGCGGTACGCCTTGATCGGCGGCGCAGACTGCAAAGGAAGGAAGCTGGGGGGAAGTGGGCGGTACACTCGGCCAGAGTCGGACACGCCTTCCAGCGCGCGGCACCCAGGGGTGGTGTCAACCAGTCCTATCCATTGGCAAGTGCCCTTGCTCAGTACCAATGTCGGGCTGCCGTGCACGTCAGCCATCCGTAGCGGTACGCCTTGATCGGCGGCGCAGACTGCAAAGGAAGGAAGCTGGGGGGAAGTGGGCGGCTACACTCGGCCAGAGTCGGACACGCCTTCCAGCGCGCGGCACCCAGGGGTGGTGTCAACCAGTCCTATCCATTGGCAAGTGCCCTTGCTCAGTACCAATGTCGGGCTGCCGTGCACGTCAGCCATCCGTAGCGGTACGCCTTGATCGGCGGCGCAGACTGCAAAGGAAGGAAGCTGGGGGGAAGTGGGCGGTACACTCGGCCAGAGTCGGACACGCCTTCCAGCGCGCGGCACCCAGGGGTGGTGTCAACCAGTCCTATCCATTGGCAAGTGCCCTTGCTCAGTACCAATGTCGGGCTGCCGTGCACGTCAGCCATCCGTAGCGGTACGCCTTGATCGGCGGCGCAGACTGCAAAGGAAGGAAGCTGGGGGGAAGTGGGCGGTACACTCGGCCAGAGTCGGACACGCCTTCCAGCGCGCGGCACCCAGGGGTGGTGTCAACCAGTCCTATCCATTGGCAAGTGCCCTTGCTCAGTACCAATGTCGGGCTGCCGTGCACGTCAGCCATCCGTAGCGGTACGCCTTGATCGGCGGCGCAGACTGCAAAGGAAGGAAGCTGGGGGGAAGTGGGCGGTACACTCGGCCAGAGTCGGACACGCCTTCCAGCGCGCGGCACCCAGGGGTGGTGTCAACCAGTCCTATCCATTGGCAAGTGCCCTTGCTCAGTACCAATGTCGGGCTGCCGTGCACGTCAGCCATCCGTAGCGGTACGCCTTGATCGGCGGCGCAGACTGCAAAGGAAGGAAGCTGGGGGGAAGTGGGCGGCTACACTCGGCCAGAGTCGGACACGCCTTCCAGCGCGCGGCACCCAGGGGTGGTGTCAACCAGTCCTATCCATTGGCAAGTGCCCTTGCTCAGTACCAATGTCGGGCTGCCGTGCACGTCAGCCATCCGTAGCGGTACGCCTTGATCGGCGGCGCAGACTGCAAAGGAAGGAAGCTGGGGGGAAGTGGGCGGTACACTCGGCCAGAGTCGGACACGCCTTCCAGCGCGCGGCACCCAGGGGTGGTGTCAACCAGTCCTATCCATTGGCAAGTGCCCTTGCTCAGTACCAATGTCGGGCTGCCGTGCACGTCAGCCATCCGTAGCGGTACGCCTTGATCGGCGGCGCAGACTGCAAAGGAAGGAAGCAGGGGGGAAGTGGGCGGTACACTCGGCCAGAGTCGGACACGCCTTCCAGCGCGCGGCACCCAGGGGTGGTGTCAACCAGTCCTATCCATTGGCAAGTGCCCTTGCTCAGTACCAATGTCGGGCTGCCGTGCACGTCAGCCATCCGTAGCGGTACGCCTTGATCGGCGGCGCAGACTGCAAAGGAAGGAAGCTGGGGGGAAGTGGGCGGTACACTCGGCCAGAGTCGGACACGCCTTCCAGCGCGCGGCACCCAGGGGTGGTGTCAACCAGTCCTATCCATTGGCAAGTGCCCTTGCTCAGTACCAATGTCGGGCTGCCGTGCACGTCAGCCATCCGTAGCGGTACGCCTTGATCGGCGGCGCAGACTGCAAAGGAAGGAAGCTGGGGGGAAGTGGGCGGCACACTCGGCCAGAGTCGGACACGCCTTCCAGCGCGCGGCACCCAGGGGTGGTGTCAACCAGTCCTATCCATTGGCAAGTGCCCTTGCTCAGTACCAATGTCGGGCTGCCGTGCACGTCAGCCATCCGTAGCGGTACGCCTTGATCGGCGGCGCAGACTGCAAAGGAAGGAAGCTGGGGGGAAGTGGGCGGTACACTCGGCCAGAGTCGGACACGCCTTCCAGCGCGCGGCACCCAGGGGTGGTGTCAACCAGTCCTATCCATTGGCAAGTGCCCTTGCTCAGTACCAATGTCGGGCTGCCGTGCACGTCAGCCATCCGTAGCGGTACGCCTTGATCGGCGGCGCAGACTGCAAAGGAAGGAAGCTGGGGGGAAGTGGGCGGTACACTCGGCCAGAGTCGGACACGCCTTCCAGCGCGCGGCACCCAGGGGTGGTGTCAACCAGTCCTATCCATTGGCAAGTGCCCTTGCTCAGTACCAATGTCGGGCTGCCGTGCACGTCAGCCATCCGTAGCGGTACGCCTTGATCGGCGGCGCAGACTGCAAAGGAAGGAAGCTGGGGGGAAGTGGGCGGTACACTCGGCCAGAGTCGGACACGCCTTCCAGCGCGCGGCACCCAGGGGTGGTGTCAACCAGTCCTATCCATTGGCAAGTGCCCTTGCTCAGTACCAATGTCGGGCTGCCGTGCACGTCAGCCATCCGTAGCGGTACGCCTTGATCGGCGGCGCAGACTGCAAAGGAAGGAAGCTGGGGGGAAGTGGGCGGTACACTCGGCCAGAGTCGGACACGCCTTCCAGCGCGCGGCACCCAGGGGTGGTGTCAACCAGTCCTATCCATTGGCAAGTGCCCTTGCTCAGTACCAATGTCGGGCTGCCGTGCACGTCAGCCATCCGTAGCGGTACGCCTTGATCGGCGGCGCAGACTGCAAAGGAAGGAAGCTGGGGGGAAGTGGGCGGTACACTCGGCCAGAGTCGGACACGCCTTCCAGCGCGCGGCACCCAGGGGTGGTGTCAACCAGTCCTATCCATTGGCAAGTGCCCTTGCTCAGTACCAATGTCGGGCTGCCGTGCACGTCAGCCATCCGTAGCGGTACGCCTTGATCGGCGGCGCAGACTGCAAAGGAAGGAAGCTGGGGGGAAGTGGGCGGTACACTCGGCCAGAGTCGGACACGCCTTCCAGCGCGCGGCACCCAGGGGTGGTGTCAACCAGTCCTATCCATTGGCAAGTGCCCTTGCTCAGTACCAATGTCGGGCTGCCGTGCACGTCAGCCATCCGTAGCGGTACGCCTTGATCGGCGGCGCAGACTGCAAAGGAAGGAAGCAGGGGGGAAGTGGGCGGTACACTCGGCCAGAGTCGGACACGCCTTCCAGCGCGCGGCACCCAGGGGTGGTGTCAACCAGTCCTATCCATTGGCAAGTGCCCTTGCTCAGTACCAATGTCGGGCTGCCGTGCACGTCAGCCATCCGTAGCGGTACGCCTTGATCGGCGGCGCAGACTGCAAAGGAAGAAGCTGGGGGGAAGTGGGCGGTACACTCGGCCAGAGTCGGACACGCCTTCCAGCGCGCGGCACCCAGGGGTGGTGTCAACCAGTCCTATCCATTGGCAAGTGCCCTTGCTCAGTACCAATGTCGGGCTGCCGTGCACGTCAGCCATCCGTAGCGGTACGCCTTGATCGGCGGCGCAGACTGCAAAGGAAGGAAGCTGGGGGGAAGTGGGCGGTACACTCGGCCAGAGTCGGACACGCCTTCCAGCGCGCGGCACCCAGGGGTGGTGTCAACCAGTCCTATCCATTGGCAAGTGCCCTTGCTCAGTACCAATGTCGGGCTGCCGTGCACGTCAGCCATCCGTAGCGGTACGCCTTGATCGGCGGCGCAGACTGCAAAGGAAGGAAGCTGGGGGGAAGTGGGCGGTACACTCGGCCAGAGTCGGACACGCCTTCCAGCGCGCGGCACCCAGGGGTGGTGTCAACCAGTCCTATCCATTGGCAAGTGCCCTTGCTCAGTACCAATGTCGGGCTGCCGTGCACGTCAGCCATCCGTAGCGGTACGCCTTGATCGGCGGCGCAGACTGCAAAGGAAGGAAGCTGGGGGGAAGTGGGCGGTACACTCGGCCAGAGTCGGACACGCCTTCCAGCGCGCGGCACCCAGGGGTGGTGTCAACCAGTCCTATCCATTGGCAAGTGCCCTTGCTCAGTACCAATGTCGGGCTGCCGTGCACGTCAGCCATCCGTAGCGGTACGCCTTGATCGGCGGCGCAGACTGCAAAGGAAGGAAGCTGGGGGGAAGTGGGCGGTACACTCGGCCAGAGTCGGACACGCCTTCCAGCGCGCGGCACCCAGGGGTGGTGTCAACCAGTCCTATCCATTGGCAAGTGCCCTTGCTCAGTACCAATGTCGGGCTGCCGTGCACGTCAGCCATCCGTAGCGGTACGCCTTGATCGGCGGCGCAGACTGCAAAGGAAGGAAGCTGGGGGGAAGTGGGCGGTACACTCGGCCAGAGTCGGACACGCCTTCCAGCGCGCGGCACCCAGGGGTGGTGTCAACCAGTCCTATCCATTGGCAAGTGCCCTTGCTCAGTACCAATGTCGGGCTGCCGTGCACGTCAGCCATCCGTAGCGGTACGCCTTGATCGGCGGCGCAGACTGCAAAGGAAGGAAGCAGGGGGGGAAGTGGGCGGTACACTCGGCCAGAGTCGGACACGCCTTCCAGCGCGCGGCACCCAGGGGTGGTGTCAACCAGTCCTATCCATTGGCAAGTGCCCTTGCTCAGTACCAATGTCGGGCTGCCGTGCACGTCAGCCATCCGTAGCGGTACGCCTTGATCGGCGGCGCAGACTGCAAAGGAAGGAAGCTGGGGGGAAGTGGGCGGTACACTCGGCCAGAGTCGGACACGCCTTCCAGCGCGCGGCACCCAGGGGTGGTGTCAACCAGTCCTATCCATTGGCAAGTGCCCTTGCTCAGTACCAATGTCGGGCTGCCGTGCACGTCAGCCATCCGTAGCGGTACGCCTTGATCGGCGGCGCAGACTGCAAAGGAAGAAAGCAGGGGGGGAAGTGGGCGGTACACTCGGCCAGAGTCGGACACGCCTTCCAGCGCGCGGCACCCAGGGGTGGTGTCAACCAGTCCTATCCATTGGCAAGTGCCCTTGCTCAGTACCAATGTCGGGCTGCCGTGCACGTCAGCCATCCGTAGCGGTACGCCTTGATCGGCGGCGCAGACTGCAAAGGAAGAAAGCAGGGGGAAGTGGGCGGTACACTCGGCCAGAGTCGTACACGCCTTCCAGCGCGCGGCACCCAGGGGTGGTGTCAACCAGTCCTATCCATTGGCAAGTGCCCTTGCTCAGTACCAATGTCGGGCTGCCGTGCACGTCAGCCATCCGTAGCGGTACGCCTTGATCGGCGGCGCAGACTGCAAAGGAAGAAAGCAGGGGGAAGTGGGCGGTACACTCGGCCAGAGTCGGACACGCCTTCCAGCGCGCGGCACCCAGGGGTGGTGTCAACCAGTCCTATCCATTGGCAAGTGCCCTTGCTCAGTACCAATGTCGGGCTGCCGTGCACGTCAGCCATCCGTAGCGGTACAGCCTTGGAATCGGCAGGCGCAGACTGCAAAGGAAGAAAGCAGGGGGAAGTGGGCGGTCACCTCGGCCAGAGTCGGACATGCCTTCCAGCGCGCGGCACCCAGGGGGGTGTCAACCAGTCCTATCCATTGCCAAGTACCCTTGCTCAGTACCAATGGCGGGCTGCCGTGCACGTCAGCATCCGTAGGTACACCTTGATCGGGGGCCGCAGACTGCAAAGGAAAGAAGAAAGCAGGGGGAAGTGGGCGTACACTCGGCCAGAGTCGGACACGCCTTCAGCGCGCGGCACCCAGGGGTGGTTGTCAACCAGTCCTATCCATTGGCAAGTGCCCTTGCTCAGTACCAATGTCGGGCTGCCGTGCACGTCAGCCATCCGTAGCGGTACGCTTGATCGGCGGCGCGACTGCAAAGGAGAAAGCAGGGGGGAAGTGGGCGGTACACTCGGCCAGAGTCGGACACGCCTTCCAGCGCGCGGCACCCAGGGGTGGTGTCGGCCAGAG